>DVVJ01000959.1:0-12700 GCA_018234505.1 Junonia neildi neildi | reverse complement strand
TAACTATTATTATTTATTATTATTAGAAGCATTTCATTTCATTTGAAGCTACATTTTTCGTACACATAGGAACATTTCTCATACACATATATAGATGTATGGAATTATATCATTTTCTGTATTGCACTGCATTTTATTAAGTACTTTTATGGTTATTCGTAGATAAGGAAAACATCTCGTCATTATACGCTATACAACGGTCAGGAAAGGAAAATCGCTGCAATTTATTCACTCATTGAAGTAAACTAAACTCGTGGAAGGCTTAAACTGGTAACTGACGTCGCAGCATTGTTGAACTTGCTATTGCATTGAACTTTCTTTGTTTTTGTGCAGCTCCGAACTTTTGCACTTTACCGACTAATTTCAAAGAAACTTACTATATTTTGGGCAACACATCCTTGGAATAATAAACACTTGAAATTAAAAGGACGGTACAGATTGGTAAAGACAAGAAAATGTAATCTTTGTTTAGTATTAAGCAACGCAGTGTTAGAAATGACTTATTAACATTTTTGTTTACTTGTTATCTTTCATGGTTCTTTATGTGTGTGTATGTGTACTATTTTTTCTTCATGATTATTTTTATATGTATATTCTGAGTAGTAGTACACAATCCCCTGGCGATTCTGTAATCATTGCGGCATCATATAAAAACCGTAAAACTCTTTCAGTTTTATGCAAATGAGACGAGAAATCGGACGCGGATTAATAAATATTACGATAAAAGCAGAAATATTTTCATTGTGGAAAAATTATTTATATTTTCAATTCACCGTGGCATTAAATGGTAAAGTCATATTTGCGTTGATATTTTGGAAAAAATTAAAAAGAATAAACAGAAACAGGAATCTTGTTTTAATTACTTTATATTTCATATTAACATTGATTGGATCATTGTTAAGTTGTTAACTCATAAATATAAATAATATTTTTCTTAGTCTATTATTATTCCAATAACGAAATATAACATAATTTCAGTAACGTACGTATTTCAAAAACAACCTAAGATCACGCTCTCTGACAGGGTTGTGGTATCGGAAATTGAGGTCCAAATAGTATATAATTAGCTCGTAGCATTAAATGGTTAAGTCATATTGGCGCTGATATTTTGAAAAAAAAAATAAGCAGAAACAGTGTTCTAGTTTTTTTTAATTAAATCATATATTTTTAGTTCAAGATTTTAACTCTTAAATATAAATAAGATTTTTCTTAACCTGTTATTATTCCAATAACGAAATAGAATATAATTTCACTAACGTACATAATTATGTATTTCAAAAATAACCTATGATCACGTTTTCTGAAAGGTTCACATTGAAATAATACAATTACAATAAAATAGTATTCATATTTAGCTTTTTTCATCTTAATTTTTTGCTTTCTAAACAATTTATATCGTCTATGGGAACGTGTTTTAGTCAATTACGAATGCTTGGATAAACATGTCTTTTCATATTATGACGAATAAAATACGAGGAATAAATATTATTGCGACTATATTTATATCAACCTGTATAACTGTTCATGATATTCGTAAAATTGGAAATATTTTCTCATTTTTCCTTTAAATAAAAGTATATAATAACATATTATTACACGTTTTGAAACGAAGTATGCTCATTCAAGTAGCTTAGTGTAAGGTCTCTCTCAAAAATAAAATCTCGTTATTTATATCTAGTTGGTATAAAAATAACATGAAGGAGGTGATTTTGCGTCGCTCAATTATATGGCAAATAATATTCCAGCATTCGATACGGGAACTGCAGAATATTTTTCGCCTCCGCCGCCATTTGCGATGCAACTAATAACCAGTAACGAGGTCATCGGGAACATAGTGTTTGTAAACTTGCACTGTGTCCGTTAAACGTATTTTTCTCATGAATAATATTTACATTCTATAACTCATATCTCTTTAGCCTTGTGTTACTTGATTATTTATTACAGTGGTGGTATAACTACATCTAAGCTATATTTAAAACAAATGTGCAAGTATGTAGATTTAGGTGGTTGGTAAATTTCTAGGCATTAGAGTAAATCTGTCTACAATAGATTAATGTAAGATAATCGGTACTGACCGAATGATCTATTAAGGCAGTGCTCAAACAGCTGGACGAATTAGGTTTTGGCAAATAAAATTTTTATGATAAAAATATCCTCTAAAGAAGAAAAGAAAATAAAATGTAAAATTCAATCACTTCAACGTAAGTTCAATGTTTGTCGGAAGAGTCCAGGCATTTTGGTAAAACTATTTTTTCGGAAAAAAAAACAATAAAATTTTGCAATACTGAAAAATACCGCAAAACTAATTGCTTGGTTTTCAGTAACGCGATTTTAATGAACTCCAACGAGATGATTGGAGTTTTTCCAATATCGTTGAGTTTTATTTAAACGCAACTTACAACCACTTTTTTGTTGTGAAGTGTGAGATTGTACTCAAAACCCCTGGGATGGCCGCCATCAGAGACGGGAAACGGACAGGCTGCCTCCCGCAGCTTTTCGCAATATGTCCGCTGCCCCTTACTTGCCCTGCCCCCTGACCTTATTTACAGTGACGCTTCATCTAGTTCTAAATAATTCAGACCTGTAAGCCTTCACTTAATGGAGCGTTATCAATAACTAATGATTATACGAGTATATTTAGCTTAATTAATGTTTTCACGTCCGAAAAATTTACCTTATTCATATAAATTGCATACACTTTTTATATACATACCTACATTCTATTAATTACTACACTATCGATTACCGTGGGTGAAACAGCGTGGGCAATAAAATTATAATTTTTTCGTAAAACTATTGAATTTAACAGTAAATTGGCTAAACGATATGATTCAACCTGACCGGAAAAATTAAGTTTACATGGTCACAAAGTCACTGATTGTTAAGTTATAAGTCTAAATAAAAATCAATGAATACTAACAGGTACTGCGCGCAATAACTGTGTTCGAATATTATCCTGTATCGAAGGTACGGAACCGTAATATTGATTTATTGTTGTTTGTTCACCTGTGAAGTTTTGACTTACAAAAATTGCGTCGATTGTGCTACGAAGCAAAACGTCGCGTCGTGTCGTAGCGTCGAATGACATCGCTTAAATGGTGACTATGTATTCAATATGGACTATTTTTCCTAACATCGTTGTGTTAACATTAAAACCATGTGTAATTTCGTTTGGCTTGTTAAATGTACAAAAACTCTTGTCGCTTCTTTCAAAATACATACTACGCTCAGTGTATCAGTGAATACGCAATCTGAATATGGCCTTAAAAACGTTTTTAGTACCTACTATCACAGGCACGTCACTTGTTCATAGCATTACTATCGCTGTGTGATGGTATCATTTAGGATATTTCAGTATTAGGCTTTACATTATAATATGCAAAAACCGGAAATACTATGAAACGACGTTCTTACTTACTTACATTAGGGAAAAGTTATCTTTGTACTTTATATGTATAATATATTTAGCGAGTAATGCAAGCTCACATAGCCTGACTTCATTAGCAAATTAACTGTGAACATTGAACACCTTGCGGCGAAATCAACGAGAGACGGACGTCAAGCTAACTACATTCAAGTTGTAGTCGCTTTGTCGTATTATTCGGGCGCTTCAAAACCTTCCTGGAAGTTTGAGCCCGTGCTCGAGGTTATTGCTATTTGTGTTAGAAGCAATTTTCCTGCTTCAAATAGAACCATTACTAACGTTTCGCTGTAAATGCGCGCATGCCTTCATTGTGCTTGGGGTTTCAATTGAATTGTGAATGTATCAAATGTATGAATATGGTTTATATTAATTTCACGAATTAATTGAATGAAGTATTAAAATTATAATTAAAGTAAAAGTAATTAATTATGTATCTTACGAATTATTATGAAATGGTTTAGGTCAACGAATTTGTTTCGTATAATCGTTGAAAATGAGTATATAACCTACTCAAGTTATCATAATCGGTGAAGCGAAAACTTTACATTAATTTAAAATAAATATAAAATAAACGAAATATATATTTTAAATCTACACTAAAATGTTTGAACGATTCACCTAAACAAACATGACAAAGTCGCTTCCGTATATCACAATCTATTCTATCGGAGTCAGTTGCAATTTTGATCCAGAGTTCAATTTGTCGGATATACATATATCAGGGGCAGTTCATCAAAGCCGTCATTGCGCAAATATTTCCCTACATTCAGCACACTTAATTAATTAAAGGGCTATCGAATTAGTCGGGCGGGCAATCAATCGGCGCGACCCACACTAGGCCCGAGTTCGATCTATTGAGCATAATCATCGATTATGTACGCAATTTAGGCCGGAAACTAAAAGCATGTGACGAATAACAATGATTACGTCGTATTGTGTACGTAGTTGTCATTGATATTTATACATTGAATTTATTAAGCTTAATCCAATTAGCTGTTCGACGTATCGACATATTTAGATCCTTGTCCCTTTCTATCTCAAGAAAGGCTTTAGATTATGGCCCTTGAAAGAAAAACGGAAGTACACATTTCCCTTGTATTGTCTGCACGACATTCAAGAGGAAAGGGCCGACACGGCACTTCCAGGAAAACGACTTTCAGGAAAATTTAGATATCACCTGAACCGAAGAAAACAAAATTAACCCTCTGGAAGAAACAAGTGGACTTTAAGTGAGTTGAGAGTGCGAATAACATACTAAGATATCATGCTTTATTTAAATGGCCTGTTGGAGCTTTTTAATCTTCAAATTACATGCCATCCTTTTCATCTACTACCAATTCAGAAAGGTATATCTGTATCTACTATTACTCATTTATTTAGCATGAAAATTTAAGAGATTTTGAAGCAAGAGCAATTGTCCTTCCTGTGCTCAGTAGAAGCTTCTCTCAAGTAATGGCGCGCAAATAATCAAACACGCGCGGGTAGATAAATTAACATCTCGACTGATAGTCTACAGTAATTATCACAATATATTGTACAGCTGGAATTGATTGTGTTAGATTATATTATATTAACCCGTTATTGGCATCAGACAATACAGCTGCAGTTCAATAGGTTATTGGAATCCAAGATGGCAATAACGCTTCTTGATGTGTAATTGTATATATTGTGTATTATAATATTATTATTATATTATATTACATTACTAATGTACTGAAGTAATGGAGAATCAATATTAAAAGTGTATAAAATAGCATAAATAAATAGGTATACTTACCCAAACATAACAATGTTATAAAATTGTTTTCACGAATTTATACAACTGACTGAAAATAGACGTTTTTTCGTTGATATTTTATTTTTTATTAGAGAGTTAGTTTTCAAATATTATTTTGACGATAACTTTGTTTAATAACGACATGTAGGTATGTCTTCGCAACACAAACAGCAATAATCTTAAGATGTGGTTCAAAGTTTGCCAGACGGCTCGAGAGCTTGACAATTATTGAGATTGTGACAAAGCGACAGTAGCGCAGACATTCCTGTTATTATTGTACAATTGTATTTAGAAAGCTGGAAGGGGACGTCTACTGCTAGGCAAGTCACTAGGTGGACTTTTGACAAATCTTATATTCATCCTAACTTTAAGTAGTTGAAGTTAAAAATACGTAAAAAATCCGACCAAAAGTTTGGGGAAAATGTAAATAGAATGGAAAAATATACAAAAAGTCACAAACTATAATTTTATAAACATAGGTAGGTACATAGGAGTAGTCCTGTTATATCCTGGTGTGGAATAGACTAGCATAATTAGATATACTTATAAAAACATTTCTGACATCATCTCATATATAGGTATAAGGCGAATGGACAAACGTATCTATTATAATATAAAACTTTAATACTTACTTAAAATGATAGCTACATGCCTATCTATACATCAGAGTATTGTATTAAATGTGTTCAAGATTTCCACACGGACATAATATAAACAAGATGCAGGTAGTAAGAAAAATATAGCAAAATAACATAAAAGTTATACCTACTTACACTAGATAAAACTATAATAATAAAAGAACGCGTTCTTTACGAGTTTCCATTTGAGTGGGTAGTTAATTGAGTATTGGACATTTTATTCTCTTGCTTTTAGTTTCAGCTCTTTAAATATGGTTTCGCTGTTAAACTAAGCAGTCAAAGACAAGACGTTATAACTCATTGAAAATATATCTTATCCAATAGGTAAATGAACATAATTATCAAAGTATTTTTTATAAATACAAGTTCATATGTTGAGTTAGGATTTTGAGCTATAGCATAGGTAAGGGAGAGTTAGATATTACCGCGATGTCGATAATTCCACCCTTATAAACCCTTTGAAATACCTTATCAAAAAGTAATCGCTCGCAGTGTTATCCAGTGATTAATTAATAATGGCTTAGGTGCCAAACCCTCTCTGAGCGCTTCGTCTCTTTGCTAGATGCAACAAAGAAAAAAAATCGCCATAAATAAAATCTGATCTATTTTTTTTTGTCCATGCCGTATGTGTAGTTAGATAAATTCTCTACCACCTAACAGTATATTTGAACTTGCACAATACTCCCTGTTTGAATTATAGGTCCATGTTCTTAGGGCCTCGGTAATATCCAATCTCCCCTATATACCATATCTCCCCTAAAGGATAATGACATATTTACTACAATAATATAATTAACTTGCATTATCATGTTTTTGTTCAATAATTCCGTAAGCTACAGCCGATGTTTTGATATTTGAAACATGAAAACATGGGCTAAAATATGTAGATACATAACATTTATAGGATAACAAATTTTTCATTTTCAAATTATTTTCACTAACCCAGAAGCACGTAAAATGTCGCCTGAATTTATAATCTACAAATTCGAATCTAAATAAAATATACTTACTAGTAGGTAAGGTATACCTTAGCGATACCTCGTTACCAGTGTCATATCGCAAATGGTATTTCCACGGAAAAATATTCAAGCTCGCGTATCTAGGTAATGCGAGCAGTATTACCTAGCATATAATTGGGCGATGCAAATGCACTGCACCTCCTAAGACATTTTTATTGCGAGCGGAAGAGTTAATAGCGTTTTACGTTAAATTTAAATGCTGTAATTTAAACGTGCTCGCTCTCTGCGCAGTTGGCAGATTTAATTTTATGATGGATGAGTTTTTGTTGCGAATTTAGAGGGGAAGTTTTGAAATTGATTACTTCGTTTGAAAGTTATAATATAATTATATCGATATAGCTGTTCAATTCGTCTGTTTTTAAATAAACCAACACTTCCCACGCTTCTACGACTGTTAAATACAAGTGTTACCCACGTTGTATTTTCTGTTGTAAGTAGGTAATATAAGATATGGTGTGCCTGCAATTTCACAATAAGTAGGTACAAGAAAATTACTTGAATTAAATCTTAAGATAATGGTAAAGTCCAATCACATTTATCATATCTACTTATAAATATTCATCGTATAAATGTAAAACTCTAATCCCAAACTAATACTTTATTTTTCCAATACTATTGTTTTCATTATACATAAGCCCGAAACCTGTAAATTACTTAACGTTTTCGTAAATTCATCGCTGTTCAATGTCAATTGTTATTTGGCTTGACGAAACCGGCGCATCAGGCGGATATCGGGCGTCCCTTGATCGGAGATAAATGAATTATGTCATCCATCACTGTCCGTTATTTTAAGATAAAAGCTGTAATGTGCGCAGGTTGTTCACTTCAGCACCAGGCTATGCTCCTGGGAGTCGACTATAAAAAATACGATACAAGATTATACTGTCACGCTTTTTGTGGGTACGTATTTTCACGCGAATTATCAGGATGCTTTGTTAAGTATTATATTATATTGAAATAAAACTTTATTTTAAGTTAAGGATTATATTATATTGAAATAAAAATTATATTATAGTTATACTTATATGTAGTTTAAGATAAATATCTAACGAACGATTTTTTTGGAACGAAGTCACTATATAATTAGATATAAGTCAAGATGTCACTTCTAATAAATAAAGCATTAAAACTGTGTTATAAAAATAATAAAAGTAGATTCGACAATCGTTGAGAAAATTAAAAGTCGTATGACTCCTAACGTTTTCTATCGAACTTTATCGCCGAACCGATTCAATTACATTCATTGAATGCAAATCTTTAGCGAAAGTCGAGTCTGATTGAATCGATTAAACTTTTACCTTTTCAGTAGCGATTCAAATTGAATGTTTCAAAGTAGAATTACCTGTTCACTGCGGGCCATCGACGGTCTTTGTTTGTCGAACCGACTCGAACCGCTGAAGACTGTAATGAAAGGCTTCGTGGGGAATGAAAAATATTCTGAAGCGTATCGCATCGAACAATACGTAGCGACAGTAAAACATTTTAAGACGGCGAGGGTTTGTCGTATTTCTCTCAAATTGCACTCGGCTCAGTGATCGTTACTTACCTAGGGTATAATTTTGAGGAAAAGGAGCGGTTTTTATAAATGCCTGGCAATTCTGTATAAAGTATAAGCTTTACATTACGTCATTATTGTTCCTCTGCGTAATACAGATTTTATCTCTATAAAAGTGGATGTTAAAATGCGTAAAATTTTATCTTCAAATACACGTTTCGTAACAGCATGTTAATGTCCCACTCAAAGGCCTCTACTCCTATTAAGAAGGTTACGGAGCTTAACCCATTAAGACCCAAATACAAACACACAAGTTTTTCTTGATAATATCTTTATTATTTTAACTATTGGGACGCACTGAAACATATTTTAACAAAAAAAGAAAATAAAAGTATGTTTGAGTATTAAAAAAAACACCGTCCTCAAACGGGGCCAGTGGGCCTAAGTGTGGTATCTCCCAAAACAACCTTTTTCAATGCACAATGTTTTCAAACATTTTTTACACTGCCACCGAACTTTCATATGACATTCCACACATCGTAACTGACTAATTAGTTTCTTAGGGAAGTGTCCATGGCCATCTTTGCTCAAATTTGGTACAGATGAAAAGGGTTTACGACGTCTTGCATCTGGCTGTTCAGATCCCTTGCTTTTCAAATAAAAGCGGGCGATGTTTCGCCGAAACTGCTGGTCGCAATGGTCACAGTTTTCTCCATTTGACATTACGTGGAGACGCCAAACATTTGCTACTATCAAGTCTAGTTCTGATTACCTATATGGTAATCAGAACCCACCACCACTTTTTTACTCTTATAGCAACCGCACTCCGCCCATCCCTTTATTGTAATTCTGAAAGACGAGAGGGAAATCTACATCTACCTTTCTTTCTTTTCTCATCGGCTGTACTTCATCTTTTTACATTTCTCAAAGGGTGAACACAGTCATAATTAGTACCCATGGTACCAACGCTATTGTCTAGCCAACACTCAAACAAAATCTTACTGACAACATCAAAACGATAGTCATATTCCGCTGGTTTTTTCTTTTTCATGTCATGTGACATTTCTTTGGTAACAAGGGCAACGTTGCAATCTTCATCTAAGGACCAGTACAATCGTTTTCGAGACACTAAATGATATCCCGTCAATAACAGAATACCAAAAAATATTTTTAGATCACCAAAAGTATTTTGGAAATCATGATTATTGTTTTGTGCAGCATGTAACTTGGTAATATTCAAATCATAAACTATCTCATAAAAAAAACTTTTCAAAAATATAGACTGATTTTTCATCATCATTTAGCTCATTTATATGGTATATCATAGGTATATCATCATATGAACCGTTTCATTTACGCCAATGTGGTTCTCGAATGTCCACACTTCGTTGCTATTATAAATTTTAAAAGGGTTCATCGTTACTGTCCCATTCCTCATCATCCCTGAATTCAAATACTTCAACTCTGCCTGGAATATCCCGAAGCAGAATATTTTGCAGAATATCATCTTCACCCCCTTCTTCGTCATCCGTGAGGACGCTTGGATCTGAAGGAATAGCCATCAAGTCATAAACGATATTAGGATCATTTTCTTCATTCAGGATCGAGGGCTTTTTCAAGCCCTCGATCTCATTTGCGACGTTAAATGATCTCTTGGTCATAATCGATGTAAAAAATATAACTATGATGTAAAAAATATAAATATAAAAATGATGAAAAAAATTACAATACAATCATCATATTGCCCATTGGACCCATTTGGGGACATTGACATTATTGGGCCAAATCGGTACCAAGTTATTTAAAATGATTAGATATAACATAATGTTTGTCTAAAAGAAACCATAGCTAAAATAATAGGATCGAATAACTTTTGTAAATCTTGACATATATATAAATAATACTGACTCACCTTTTGCTATTCGTAATTTGGTAAATGTAGATAATAATATCCGTTTTTCCACTCAAAATATCTGATGATTAGCACAATTTTAATTTTTAATACAATGATACACTCCTAAACTAAACAATATTGCTGTCGAAATGCACATAGATTCATTAATAAAAAATATGTGGGTATTTTAACAAACGTCCCCAAATGGGAACAGCGGGCGCTAATGGGTTAAAAAACTAAAAAAATATAATTTAGCGTTCTTGGTTTTTTTTATAGCCGTTGGCGTGGCTTACTGTTGGTTAAACAAAAGAGATGATTTTATTATTTATAAAATAATAATTTCTCTCTAATTCCTCTCTCACTAAGCAGACTACCCTAACCGAAATATTACGAAACATTTTAGAACATTATTTACCTTCAAACTTTTCAGACAATTTCAATATAAATAAAATAAGGCTAAACCTTTGTTGAACAAAGTGTACGAGGTAGTTGCGGATTATAAAATTATTCCAACGGAATATCCTCGCACGAGGCATATTCTTATGGGCTTAACGTTTCATATTGTAGTCTTATTTTATACGCAGAAAGCATTAAAAGGCAGCACTTTCGCTACGAAGAATATAATTGGATCTGAGAGAAATAGGCTTTAGAATAGCTAAGCCATCCAAAGTAATACGGACACACGTTGGAATAAAATAAAACGGTAAATAATAGAAAATGTATTCTCGCGACGATTCCAGCGTTAAAAGGCCAGACTTGAGATAACTCAGGGAAACAAAGTTATTGTTTTCGTTGTAACATTGTTTAAGGAGAAAACAGTTTTCTGATAAGATTTAATAATGGCCATTATTTTGTATAAAGATTCATAATCTAACCATGACCTATTAACTACTTTATGGGACATTGGATAGGCGTACATTTACAAATGTCGTCTGGAGTCTAGAAGTCTAGGTTTTTTTTTTTAAGATATATTATTTTCTATTGTTAAACAAATGCTGAAACAGATCGACCTGCTTAGCTATTTTCGTAGAATAAACCACTGAGGAGTTAGTTTAATTGTTATGGTGAGTGAGAGAACCAAAAAATTAATACTTAACCCTCTTCCTTTCCTTATGGAAGCGAGGGGTTTAGGTTATTTTGGCTATTATGTATTCCTTTTTTTAGGCAGACAATTGACATTTTCAAACCATAGACATAAAAATGTCAAAATTATGTAAGTGCGTAGATACATAACATATGTATAACACCTTTGATGGTATTTGATATACTGAGTATATCAATCATCAATGCAGACTAGGCCATAATAATGAGTCACATAATGAAAGCTCATCCAGTAAAGAAGCTGCGTAAATTCTGAATGTCAATCAATAAAGTATAAAGTGCCTCGAGCTGTATCATCTACATAAAGACTCATTATTCATCTTAAAGGCAAAGTTGTAACTTTAAGCGTGTACTCAAAGGTCCGGTTAGAGTCAACTGAATTCAGCTTTGATAAATAAATAAGCACGGTCGAATCGAGTTACGGCGAGAGAATTCAACGTATTTTCAACCTTACTCCAATTTCAATAAGAACCACTGATCCAAAATTAAACGAAGTGAAGGACGATACAAGGGTCACAACAATCCAATTTCTTTAAGAATATAGTTTGAAGTTTATTGTTTCAAAGTGCTTTTCTGAATGCTAGAGTAAGTTTAGTTTCTCTTAATGAAATCGCTTGTACATGGAAAAGGCTTACGCTTAACTTGTTCCATTTTAGTATTTCTTTCTGTTCTTAATTTTATGGCTCGTTTTCAGACATTTCGTTTCTTTTTCTGTCGAGATTCGATAGAAGATTTTAACGCAATTGGCTACGGGATTTCCGAGTATTTAAGCAAATGTAGGTTTAACAGTAAACACGTTACTGCTTTAATTTTAAATGGACTGGGGTTTCGTAGATCGTTTGTGACTTGCTAAATGTTTAAACTGTATTATGTTGCATGTGTACGAACATAATCATAGCGATGAAATACACATGTCACAAGAAATTGTAAGATATAGCTTTAATTAATTCATCATACAGCAGCATGTTGGAGTAATCTCTCTTCTAAATCCTTGCTCTTAACATATTCTGAGATTGGGTTTAGATAAGCCAGTGGAAAGTGAATAGGCTTTTATGTCACAAAAAATTTGCCACCACGATTGACCTGCCTTTGTAATTTAAATCTTAAAATGTCATCTTCCAACGGGAAATATGTAGAGAAGGTAGCAGGTCTGCAAATATTCTACCCCTTACTTTACCAGGGGTACCTTAGGTGGTCGTCGTCGTCGTCGTCAGCCAATAGAAGTGGGGACATAGGCCTCCCCAAGTTTGCCTATTAGGATTCTCCTATTAGGATTTTAATCCACCACGCTGCTCCACTGCGGATTGGTGGATATACATGTGTCAGAATTTCTTCCGGCACATGCAGGTTTC
>DVVJ01000958.1:0-12701 GCA_018234505.1 Junonia neildi neildi | reverse complement strand
GCATGCCATTCTTTCCTCCATTGGAAAATTAATATGGTGATAATTATGATTATGTAGTTGTATAAAAAATAAAATTCATTTCATTGACTATATAAAAAATTCATACAGGTAATTTTAATTCCATTATTATTAAACTTTGGACAGAAAATACGGTACTTGTTTCTTACTGGAATCACTTTTTATTGAAATGAAATAAAGAAATTGAAATGAAATTTCAAATGGCATTAAGTTCTTCTATGATTTATATACCTAATATCAGAATTAGAATCTGATTTGATACTTATCAGATATTTTCACACAACGTCATGGTAAAATTCTTATAGGTATTTTAGAAATTAGAATGTATTTTGTTGTAGAAAGCTATTCAAGTTATAAAGATAAGGTATAAGTCAAAATATTTTATATTCACTTGTATATTAACGAAGTCACGAACTTGCTATCGTAAAGCAGCCTTCAACTTGAGCTTTATTTAATTATGTAAATTACTATATCTTATCTTTTTTTATTAAACAAGTGACTTCATCCAAACTGTTTCGTTGTCTATGTTTTAATACATATGTAATTTTTAATGTGATTGCACTAATCGCGAGCGTCTCTGTTGGCGAGTTTCGTTCGCCAGCTCATTATGTCATCGTATTTTAGTTAATTTTATATTTGAAGTAGGTATATTCTTAATATCACATCGGTCACAGACGCCCAAAATATCGTGCAAGAAAATAAAGGAAAAAAACCTACTTATAAGCTAATAAAATATTGCGACTTGTGCAAACGACAGGACATTCCTTGAAGTATTGTTTGTCTTTTGTCACGAGGTGAAATAAAAATAGGTACCACGTACAAAAAGTTCCCTGAACAATCAAAGGAGATAGACAGACCAAGACAAATTTTCCGCTGAAATTTATTAATGGCGGCTCAGGGATCACAGTCCTTTTGTCAATAGAAACAAATCATACACAAATAAAAATAAAAAGAACAAGAAAAAAATATATTTAGGCACCAATCATTTGGTCGCGTGTAATTTTCGAATGCTGCCTGATATGATTATCAGTTGACGATGGTATCCGGTGCGTGGCCTTAGTAAGCTGAATCATAACATCCGACATAACTTCGTCATCGTTCTGAGGATATTCATATAGGAAAAAAATCCACATTTTATTGGCACACAGGCACATTAATATTAAAAGAGGCAATTAGTTTACGCTCCTAATATGATTCATTTGAATGCGCTTAGTATGTAATCTGATAAGTATTAATTATGAAAATGGGAATACCGATTATGTTCAAGTGTTCAGTTAATTTTGAATGAAAGAGATAACGGACTTCAAACCTCATTATGAATATTTCGTATGAAATCCCGAAATATGGACGGTTTTAACGTGAGCTAATTTAAATTCACGTCAAGCTAACCCGAATTTAGTAGCAATTACGTTTCCGTGAAAAACCGTTTCTTACTCCGTTTTTATATTTGTATTGAATGGCAGAATAATTCAAGGAATTATTTTGCAGTTTTTTCAGTTTTAGTAATAAATGTGACGTAAATATTTTTATCTGTAAAAGGATATCTTCAATCGATGGCAAATAATGCTACTAAAATTCCATATCACTTCAACAAAAGATTAAAGCATCTCCTAAAAATAGTAAAATAAATTACTTTCCATGTTAAACAGTTATAGCAAGGTCCCGTATTAGGGTCGCGGCGAAGGGAGCTGAATAGCCCATTGTCAGCGTCTCAGCGTCATGCACTCCGCATCAGCTGATTCACGTCTTGCGTCGCTGCTATTTTTAGCTGTTGTCTCGCGAGCGGTCTGAGCTAACGGTGATAAATACTATGACATTTAATTTGATCATGGATATTAATAAAAATCGTTTAAACTTGTTATTCAAGTAGAGAGAGGTTTGGTATTTGAAACTTCTAAAGTCGACACATTGTCGTTTATTGCCCTAATTCAATTACCTAATACATGAATTCGTATAGGTATACAAGTTGTTAAAAATATATAACTAAGGAAACATTCAATGTGTACTGTAAAATTTGTTCTTTTCAGTGATGTCATGTTTTCGATTTATCCGCCGACGGTGGCAATAAACTACATATTATAATAACAAAATAATGAAATTCGGTATTTAACCCAGACAGTCATAATTACAACGGGTCAAGGTCGTGTCTATTTTTCTGAATAACAATGCCGTTATTTTCGCACTATTTATCATAAACAAGTTTACTAATTCATCATGTGAGCGTAAATAACACGGAATTTGATGAATGGATTGGCGCTTCATTAAAACATGAAGTCTACGATGATCTTGAAATGCCTCTACGAGCAATTTTTGCTGTTTTAGCTGCTAATATCTAATAGCGCAAGGACATTGTAGTTATGACCTATTAATAACGTTATGAGAGTAAACATCGAAATGTAGCGGATTTACGATGCTGCCTTGGAGAGCCAGTTAAAAAACAATAAGCGCGAACGTTATTGGTAACTGACGATACCCACTGGGGAATTAAAATTCATTAAATACGAACCACTTCCTGGAGAACAAATTGGTTTTCGTGATTAAATTTTCAATATTCCCATGGCGGTGGTGTGACTCGATAATAGTGTCACTTATTAGTATTGCTAGCTAAAAGCGCCAAGTGCCTTTATCTTCAGAATTAGAATCTGCATGTTTCTACCTTAAATGTTATCAATTAGTTTTAAGAATCGTATTAAATATTAAATAGTGTATAATTGTTATTGGAATATACAAAATAGAGTTCCATGTACAATAAATAATGTGAAAAGTTAAAGCAATTTTTATGTCACATCTAGGATTTAACTTAAGAGTTATGCGTTTTATGTTGTAAGTTTACATAAAATTGCAACCATTATTCACTTAAAATGTTCATACTTCAGTATAATAGCAGCCGAGCTACAAACCATGTAATGTAGCCGAATTTTTCAGTAAATTAAGTCGTGCGTTTCGTGTACTTGTTTCCTACATTAGCATTAAACCCTTGTGCACTGTCCAAGTTACCACAATATTTGTGTTAATGTCCCTGGCAGACGTCCAAATCAGGCCTCGACGGGTTTCCTCGAGGTCGTCGGTTTGGTTTCTATCTTTCTATATCAACTAAATTGATTCGTGTGTTTAATAAGTGAGGGGTTTTCGTTTAGTTTAAACACGTGTAAGTTGATGCTTGAATAATATTAAATAATTCTGAGTAAGGTATTATGTAAGTTCGAGTAGAAAAAGTATTCCTCATTATGACGTTGACGAAACCAGGTTAATTAATTGGTGCATCGTGCTATTCACTTGGTGCTAGCAATCAAATTAACATAATTATGTCAGTGAGAGTATAAAGTATGAAATAATAGATAAATCTATTAGAATGGACGTCTGAAAATATTTACGACCAGTAATATTAGCACGGTCAAGATCACCAGCGAGGTATTAACTTACAAGGATTGTGGACTATCGTGTTTGTTCAGGACGCGTCCTGGCGTCGTTCGGTCGTTTTCAATAAGCTGTATCTGATTTTGTCTACAAGACAAAGTTTGACATTGACTAATACAGATTGTATCTAAATACCTACCGCTGTTTAGAAAAAGGTTAATAGTTTGTATTTCAAAATGCAGTCTAACGTACTGAGTTACTGACTAGAACTGAATGCCATTTCAAAATTGATATATTTGAACGTTTGATGTGAACTAGTTTCACATTTATGATAAGCTTGGTGTCGATTGGATATTGTGTCATTTCGTCTTGTCAATTTGTCGTATTGATCAATAAGCTGGATTGTACTTCAGAACTTTGATTTAGTCCAACGTTCCTACTGGTATCTGCTAAAATACTCTTTTTAACACTAGATATTTTTAATTACACCGTAAATAAAAAAAATGGAAATGTACACTTTTTCATATATATTTTCCCAAGCATATCAAATTCTATTTAATAAAAGCGACTGTCCCGTTTTTCAATAAAAATGACCTGAATTTTCCGCCTCTCATTCTAGTTTCCAATACTTGGAAATTGCAACTCCACATTACATCGACATTATTATTCGCAGGAAATGTACTCAGCCTCTAGCGAGTGCATATCCGTATGTCGAGTTACATGTTTCGAATATGTCGGACTTCACGGCGTAAGTTTGCACTTCCGAGCTACGTTTTCAGAATAGCTGGCTGTTTTAGCGTTAATTAAACATTAGGTTTTAGTTCAACGGCGAAGTTGTTCGAAAATATGTTGGTAATTTCAAAATGTAAAGTACGGCATTGGTTTAATTAATAGTTTTCCGATCGTTGCGGTTCAATTGATCGGCCTTTTTTATTCAGAATCAGGCCATTACAAAATTAAAGTTCATGGATTTTTGGTAAAATTGTGCGTTTATATTATCGTAGTGGTCATTGTTACTTAAATTATTGTTTAGTAGTTATGCTAATTCTTATTCAGTTGCTAAGAACGCCGATCGGTGCATGCATGAAAAACTTATCGTGCGACCCAACTTTGATGCTATGATTTAAAATGATTATGTGATGAATATGATTTAAAAATATCCTGAAAAATAGTCAGGAAAACAAACCTACTTAAAACTTAAAGAAAAACAGCAGACGTTTATGGAATAAATTATAAGAAATACAAGGTCTTATAACAATTAATAACGTATCTTACCTACTTTTAAAACAATGCCCATATTTAACGTCCATATCGCTTCAAATTATCTCATCGAGTCATGAATCAATGTTGTTAGGTGAACGTGGGAATTCTGCTCCGCGATTCAAGCACTTATCTATTACATACGCACACATACATGTGTGAGAAGCAACACTTACAAATTCTTTGAGATAAAATATATTAAACGTTCGCTAGCAACTCGATAACTACTATACCTATATCTTTACATCTTATAAGCACGTTATAAACGCGAAGTTAGTATGGATGGATTTGCGTATTCGCTTCATAGATGGATGTGTATTAAGGATGGATGGCTTTGCAGATTTGCTTAATACCTAACTACTGTACAGATTTTGATTAAAATTTTCATTAATATGTTTTTAATTGTTGATAAATGCATTTGCGCAATCTGCAGGAGTCGTATCCTCTGGCGCGTATGTAGGACACAGAAAGCCAGCCCAACATTTCTGCTACGTCACTCTTGAAGCAACACGAGATCACTGAGAAGCATTTTACCATATTAAAAATTTTCAGTTAACATTGTTAAGCACCAGAACAACACGTGGGCTGCAATTTATACTGATATGTGATTTGATCAAATTATAACGCCAAATGTCAAATGTTAAATCCTGTTCATATGCAGAAGCCGTGGGTGGCAGCCGATACAATAAAGCCGTTGTATGTCCCTGTTTCTGTTTGAACTAATCTCAGAATAGATTACACTGATTTAATTGGTGATTGTTTTTGTAATTGAATTGCTAGGGAATGTGTAGGATGAAATGTATCTATAACTAGGTATTTACTTTTTAAGTTTAGGTAAATTAGCAACTCTTAAGTAAATATAATTGTGATAATGTAGTTTCTATTATTATCAGAGTCAGATATGATATAAAATCAGAGTTCAGATACTTAAAACCACTATTCGTATTATTGATTAAATGTAATTTTTATTCGTAAAGTTAATGACAATGTTAATTAAAAAAAAATACAAGTACCTACCTAACGTAACGTAACGTGGATGTCCACAAGTTGTCGCTAACATACGATCAGGCATGTAGATCTAAACAAGTATAGAGCTAATAGCTATCGGTTTCCTCCCGTGAAATATGTACCTGGTCGAGACGAAGCTGCCCGTGTTTATCGCGGGTGATAAACAAACGCTGACTCCGAACGAAATTGCCCTGTCTGAATCGGTTTTAACGCGATAAATTAACTGGAACATACAATTTTTAGCTGACTCAAAGAAACAAGGCTTTAGGAAGAACAAAAGAAATGGATTTCGAAAATGTTTTCAATTTTATTTCATGTTTACAAAATATGATACGTTTGTACCTATAATGAACCCGATCGTGCCAAATAAATGGTCATCCAAACAAACACATTTTTATTTCAAAATTCTTCTGATGCAAAATAATACGTGTATTTTTTCCATTATATCCTCTTTTTCTTATTTATAATAAAATACAATGAACAATTAATTTTAACTATCTTACCATTAAATCAGTTTCTAAACCTTGATTTAATTATGTCGAAAACAATTGGTACAAAGCAATCTAACGCATCGAATAGAAACTCGTCGACCTCAATACCCTTGCGAGACGGAGCCATTATTAACAACCGTCCAGTGCTGTGCAAATTCAGTTCTCGGGAACACAGGGATGTGCAAATACGGTGCGAATATGTAATATAAGAGGTACAAGTTGGAAGCGGACGACGTGTCACATCGACACTTCTGGGGTCCATGTGTTTCTATGAAATTTCCTCTGTAGCTAGCGACACGAAGCTAGCGACGCGCCGTCGAGGATTTCATACAAATACATAGAAACCAGTAGTGTCGCTGCGACACGTCTGCTGCTGCCTCATGTCGCCCGCTACCAACTTGCACCTTAACACAGAGAGGCTAAGCGGGCCGTTCAGGAGTGTCAAGGTGGGCGGGGGCGCCGAATGAATTACGTAAGGGTTGCCGCAGAGCGTGGTTTCCGTTGCCTTCGATACAAATTGTTCACATTTTCGCTTGTTTAACGACTCACGCCCGAGACAGGGATCGAAATAAGTTTCGCATCCCGAAAAATTTATCATGACCCCAAACTAGGTGAGACGTATTTATAGTTACATCTGCAAAACGGTTAAGTTTTTATTTTATGTGTATGCTTTTATTATAACGAGGTAATCTTTACAAAGTAACAAACACCCTGACTTTTACAGTTTATTTTTTAATTGCACAATAAACTGACAAACCCCTGTAACTAACTACAAGGGAGAGGCTATATTTTAATGACGTCATACTCTATGGCTTCATACACTTTAACTTATCTCGTAATTCCTTTTTATCATTAAACCTATATAGAAATCTACGGCCTTCAAATATAAACAAAGAAAATACAGTTAGAGAAATCAAGTTCGCTCCATGAACTTTATGTTTCTTAGAATGAAGCACTTTATTTGATACCATTGTCGAGATACCCTAAATAACACTCACGGCAATGTGGTTTAGAGGCTGTAAAGGCGTACGACGTCAATGTCCAGGTCGGCCCTCGTCGGCTTTACGACGAGACACAAATTCGTGACGGGAATACCTAACTCCAGGGTTATATTGTTGTTCTTACTCAAAACTCGCTTAACTCTTAAATTATTCATCCGTCGAATGTTAATTACTATCTTGCATTTACGTTATTTACTCATTCACTTTGTGTATTCATTGTTGTCTAATTAGAACCGAATGTTATTAATAGTAATTAATGAATTAATCTGTTGTTACAATCACAATCGTGTCAACTACTTACTAAGTGAACTTGAACAGCTCGAAGTGAACTATGAACTATAAAAGCACGTTATTTTTTATTACTGCCAAGGAAATTTTATTGCTAAACAGGAAATTGTGTACGTGTTCAAAAATAGTTTCGATGGAATCATATTTAGAGTCGGGTCGCGGTTAAAGAAAGCTTTCGTTCGAGCTTTAACTATTTTCTGTAGAAACGTTGGTATTGATAACACAACCTATTCAAAAGCTCTTGTATTTATATATTTTATTTTTTATTTCTTTTTATAAATACAGTAATGTATCGGTATTGTGGGTACTTTAAATGAAAAACAAGGAACGAAAACTTTAGTATGATTTATTTATATTGCTAGGCTCACGCAATTTGAAAAAAAGTTTTTATGATAATTTTAATGAATTCTGTTATATGCCTCCTTAGCGAGGCGGTAAGAGAGTTGTCGTTAGGGGATGCTTCCCCTTGATGACGCTTCTGTGTAATTATGTGTCGGATTTAAAGACCAGCCTCTGACTGACCCAGATTCCCTTAATCCCATTAACGTCTGTAGTTTATTCTATACTGTTCTATTTTTATCTCCTATTCCATTTGTTCTCCTCTATACATCGACGTTTGTTACTCAAGTAAAAGTTAATTGAAAAATAAAACAAAATGTAACTGAAAGTAAAAATTCATTTTCTTGACACTATGACCATCCAAATACATCTGTATGAAACCCTTTTAGAATTTAGAATATAAGACTGTAACTTATACAAGTTGAGGCTACAGAATAAGCCAAAAAGATATAGGTACCTTTATTTCATAAAAACAACTGGTAAAAGACAACACTTCTGGTAAAAGTTGGCAAAAAGCTAATCAATAGAATGTACAGTCCATACATTCTATTGATTAGCAAAAGTCTATATTAATTGTAATTTTATGATAATGAAGTTAAAGAGCGATGTCGGTACTGAATAAATAAATGTATTGATTAGTAATACGGATAACTTGGCAGCTTTCTAGTTTCGAGCTAATAATGGTGTTGTAATGAACGAAGGTCGGGCTGATCCTATCGATTCTCCTATTTGCTCGGTTCTGTTCAGATTCAAATGGGTTGTTTAAAGGTTTTTTACAAACAAAAGAGTATACTTATGAGTACACAACTTACATTGTTTTATTATTCTAGAAAACCTAGCGCTAAGTTTATATTAGCCAACGCAATGTACTAAAATGTTATAAACTATTACGCTGAATGAATAAGTCAAAAGTTGCTGAGAGAGATATTTACATTAATTTCAATGTAAACGCTCGATAAAATTTTTAATGACTCATAATTACTGTATAACTTAAAAGAAAATAAATACATTAGCAATTTTACTGTTCGATAAAATGTTCGAGACCTTCACACCGACATCGTTACTAGCTTTCTAACCTTCGATTTAGTACTCCGATTCTGGCAAAATCTCTCTATCAAATTTGTCTAACTTTAGCGAAGCCTTTGTATCAGGGTTTGTTGAATTAGCTTCGCACAATGTTTTCCCTGGAGTCCTAGTCAACGAAAAGGGTTATTGCGAAGGTGAAGGTCGGCTTGCTCGTTGTGTAATGGGCTGGTGTTACGGCATTTCGACATAGCGCTATCTTTTTTATTCACGGCGCAACTCAGCACCCGCCGGGCATAAAGGAATATTTGTCTTCATACGACTTGATAAGCAGACAACGTTACATTTATATACGTTAAGGGACATTTTTATAATAAATCTGAACTTGGAAAGCTTGTTAGAGCGCATCATAAATTAGATCACTCAATCTATCCCGTGCGTGGATTGCGTTAAATCGCCGCTATGTTTGTTCAGTTTAATTGGGATAAATGTATGCTTTAACAACTGGTTCCGGTTCCCGGTGCTGTGATCACAATTCAGCGCTCGTCGCTTATTGCGCCGGGTTAATTTAATTACGTTTATTTCAGCCTGGAAATTATTTCACATGGGCATGAATAAAATTTAAATGACTTCATGCGTCAATAGTTCACTATTTAATTAATGGTCACTATAATCAATGTAATAGTCAATAATATCTATATGGAGTTTTGCACAGCAATTTCTAGTTATTTGAATATATTTTATATACTAGTAAAATTCTGTCACTAGTAGGGCATAAAATCACACGTTAACAGCTTTTTGACCGGAAATTATCTATAAGTAGATAAGAATCATATCTCTTAAGCTTTTTTTAGATACGCCAAACTTCCTCTCAGTACTTAAAATCATTGGAAAACTGTTCTCAATCTTTCATAAATGCGTTGAAAAGGTATTTCAAATATTCTTCAAAAGAAACATTGTTTTAGCAACGTTTCTACTTCTGAATAATTGTCAAAGGTAATATTAACTTTGCTTATCGAGTTTATTTGTTTCGTAGTCTCAGCGATATTATAGATTCATAACCCTCGTTACTACTGGAATTCTTTCTTCATATTGAATCTTTAGATAGCAAAGAAAATAAACAAGGAATGAAAATGAATAATGAAAAAGTCTTGAATAGGTAGGCGTATATATTATGATAATATTATGTGTACACAAAATCTCAGCGAACCTACGCAAATGGGGCTTTCTACCCAAACCTACGCTATGTAGATATCGCAAAACCATATAAACGTAGCATCCGGCATGAAAAGACCATAACATAAGGCTAAATCTTTCTAGTGGGTATAAAATGAGCACTTATTTCTGCAGAATTTTTAGCTCGCCCCACATTCACCGAGTTTCAACAAAATACATGGTCTTTTAACCGTCGGTAATAAGATTACATTTGTAGCGATAAAAAATGAAGGGAGATAAAGTTTGCATAAGGAAAATATTTTGTTTATACGAAATTGAGTTTTATATCAATGAAACAGACGCTGTTTGGTACACGTTGCTGATTATGGAATTGTTTAGAATTTATAATGAACGAAAACGTATAAAAGAATATGATCTATATATTTTTTCCGATAGTCAGCCGATAACGCAATTGTAACGTTCGAAATTGTTTGTAGTAGTCTTATGTGCGATAGTTTTATTTAGTGAAAGCTCGATCGTTGGACCGGACTCGCCGGCCGAGCCTGTCCGATTGAAATACGTGTCGGGACTCACGATACTGTTGCCACCGCACCCCGGACCCGAAAATAGTTACAAAATAAGTAAGCTTAATTAACAATAGCTTCGGTCCAACGTAATTTCATCGCGTGCTTCGCGTTTGTAAAATGACCAGTGAAATGGGGGCGAATTGTTTAATATGCATTGGAGCGTATTTTTTTTCAAGTGGAATATTTTTTTCTTCCGAATAAATTACATGGCATTTTTACTCTTATCGCTTGCGCCTTTGTCTAAAAGTTTGTACAAAATAATGAAGTATGCGTATCTAGGTCAGACTTTTCTTCTCGTATTATCCTCGACCCTAAATTCATATTTCAATTTTATAGCAAGTCAGAAACACTCATTAAAATCGCAGGCTCAAAGCAAACACTTCCTTTTCATAGAATGTTCCGAGTTTCTCAAGTCGAACTGATTGGTAAAGCTTTTCTGTTTTCCAATAAGTTTTTGTTAATCATGTTTCTCCTCGTTCATGATAAAATGTTCGTTTTCGATAAAAAACCTGTGATTTATTTACGGGCCGTTACATATTTTTAATTGATGGCCTTTGTGTGATATAAAATGTACGTCACGTTTTAAGGGTACAAAAATCAATGTTATACATACGCGTAGGTAGCAGGGCGTAGTTATATAAAAAACTCAAGCCTTATTTAATTCACATTTCATAGAAATTTGATTTATTTCTGATTTCGTACGAAAATTATATTATGTTTTATCAGAAAAACGTAAACACTCGGTCCCATGATTGCTATACTATTTCGTTCGATTTTGTCCCAATTTTATCTGTTAGAAACATTCTTAATGCACAATATTATATAATTATATGAAACAAATAAATTCTTAAAAATATTTAAATAAACTGTTCTTTATCGAAAGTATTTTGATTTTTTCGTAGACCAAAGTCTAACATAAGCTACAGATAACAAGTCTAAGGTGAGGTTACCCTGAAAATAGGTATTTTTCTCAATCCTTCATACGTAATAAAAGCTCTGTCGTGCAACACGTGTCGTCGACGCTGGGTATGGACGCCTACCCTCGTATAAGGTCATAATTTTATCGTTCTATATTCAGCTGCAAACGTGGTATTTTATTTGCTCACGGTATTCCAATATCAAAGTGGTGCAAAGCTCCGTAAAACCTTTAAACTTTGTACACAACTAGACATGGCCTTTCGTATACTTATTTGAGACCAGCAAACCCACCCTGACTTCGCACGGACTGAGCACAGGTTATAAAAAGGTATATTTACTTAAATATCGCCTGGGTTAGTCAGGGATAATGTAACATTCTAATGGTGAAAGAATTTTTGAAATCCGTCTAGTAGTTTTTGAGTACATTCGTTACATAAATATACAAATCTTTCTAATACAGACGTGGGCTAAAATATTAAGTAGAAATTTATTCAGGGTTACATGTAGGGTTGCCAACATTTTTACGTCGAAATATAGTATTTTTCATAATAAACCATTAAAAATATAGTACACTTCTAAAAAATATAGTATTTAAAGAAAAAAAAACAAGAAATTTCTTACTTAGGTAAAAGTTAGTTACTTAGGTCTTTGAGTAATTCGGTAACATACATAAAAAAAGCCCCGACGAATTAGGAACCTCCTCCTTTTTTTGAGGTGGCGGGAATAGAGAAGGCACGTTCATTATACCTAAAAAGATATTTTTGTTAAATTTCGCTCGGTGTTGAAAATATAGTATTTTTGCGTATATTTCTTCAACGTTTGCGTATATTTCTATAGTACGCAGACCCGAAATATAGTACAATACTATATATTATAGTACGGTTGGCAACCCTATGTTGACCGCTGCGCCACGGAGGTCGCCAAATTAAATAATGCAATAAATATGTATAAAAATAAATCGAGAACAGCTAAATTATTGATTATTTTGTTCGAGTGCATTTAGACTAAACGAATGGTGATGCGAGCGTAGGATTTTTTACTTGGTCTCACTCGAGTCCACTTTTACTCGAGTTAATTTTTTTTCCATTCCAATGACGTAGTAGACCAGATCTACTATTGAAGAGAAAAAAAGAAAGAATTGCCAGATTTTATTTTTATGTAACTTTATTAACAATAAAACCTTTTAAATAGCAATCATATGTCGCGAGGTCTATCTTATAAACTTTAAATCCGAAAATTGTCCGTCGGGGCTGCCA
>DVVJ01000957.1:0-12704 GCA_018234505.1 Junonia neildi neildi | reverse complement strand
GATAATCATAGGTATGATATATGGTACAAGATATAATCCTATATAAAGTATCTAAATAATTGGCATTAAACGGCACAGCAGGGAATAATAAGTATAAAATTGGCCTAAGTCAGTGAAAATGGAGAAATTTTTAGATGATAATGACAAAGTCGGCCACACAATGACACAACATATTATCGCTGTGTTCGTCAAACTCGTTATGTATAAACTATGGCAAACTTTTGATTTTTCTACTACCGTAACTTTCAATTTATTCATATTCAGTAACAAATACATACCAGGCTCGTCGAAGGGATTCTTGGCGATGATCTTTTCCTCCGCTACGAGAGGTTCGGACTCGCCCTCCGAGTTGACGGCGGACACACGGAACATGTATTCCTTACCCGGCGTTAAACCTGTTACTTCACAACCTGGAGAAAATATTATGACATATTTAGAATTAATGCAATAATGTTTAAATGTAGGGAGCAATAAAGTGTATATTTAAAGAAAATAATGACTAATTCACTCTTAATTAAAGAAAATAATTGTTAAAGTGATATTTAACCTTGTGTTATTTAAGTCGTGATCAAAATACATAGAAATAAAAATAGAAGATTTTAAAAATCACAGTAAAAACACAGTAAAAACACTTTTTAATCTAAATAAATATTTATAAATCCAAATCCAACTTACGTGGCTCATCAGATCTGGCACAAGGTACCCAGACACCAGTTTCGGTATCCAGTTTGTCCACTTGGTAGTACTCGATGGGTGCTCCACCATCGTCCTTGGGACGCTTCCATTTGAGTGTGCAGCCGTCCTTGTGTACGTCTGAAATCTGGAAAGAGGATATGGGTAAATAAGTTGTTTTTATAGTTATGGAATTATTGAACAAAAAATATTGGTCGGTTTAAACTTTACTAGGCGATTTTAAAAGAAAGTAACTAACTTAAGTCATCTACGTTCGTGTGTACTTATTAACAGATAGATTACAGACACACATAAATGCATCATAGTCAACGTACAGAAACATATAATGGCATTTATAAAACAATAGTATATTTCTGTCCAATAGTAGGGATACATTTAATATTAAGCAAATTTAGTGACCATTATCATTATAGTCATATAAATATTACTCGCCTAAAAATTTAGAAGAAAAAAAAACAGTTCCTAATCTTCTTTACCAACTTACAAGCCCTAACTTACCTGTAATAGTGCCTCAGACCAACTCAAAACAACCTAACAAAATTATATTTACCTGTAATGGTCCTTCAGGCTTAGCGGGTTTATCAGTGACCAGGACATTGATTGTAACAGTGTCTTTGCCGCTAGAGTTGACGGCAGTAACTGTGTATTCTCCGGAGTCGTCCCTTCGAACTGGTCTGACGACCAACTTGGTGAAGTATTCTGGACTGTCGATTGTGACAGCCTTGGATGGACGGAGCGGCATGTTCTGGTATCTGGTGGAGAAGAGGAATGCGTTAATTTTTTGTATATCTTCTTGGAATTAAACGGCTAATTGAATTTAAATACAAGTTCTTTACTTTGGTCTGACCAAATTGGATATTGGTCTCATTTATTTTTGGAATCATTTAATCGTTGTATATTGCAATATGGACACATATAAGCTAACAACTTTCTTAAATGCTGAAGATATTTCTAAAACTTGGAATTCCAATACAATTTCGAAATAATTTATTAAAAATAATTTATTTTACTGAGATTCTTAATAAAAGAAAAGGCGCTTGTTTAATAAACACATAAGACTTACTTATTTGTTTCCATAAAAAAATATACAGGTATACCTAACCCTCTGACCATTTAACAAGATTTATTTTAGATACTAAATCCATTATAAAAGCTAAAATATCTAAACACAATACCTCCATTCCACAGCCGGAGCCGGTTCTCCAGTGATCGCAGCCTCCAGCTTGAGAGTGGATCCGGCAGACAGTGTGACGTCACGAAGGTGTCTCCTATCAATCTTCGGCGCCAGGAACCTGGGCTTGGCGATGAAGGTCTTGCTGGCGTCCGAAGGTTTGCTCTGACCGGCCTTGTTGATGGCGATCACGCGGAACTGGTATTCGTTGCCTTCGATTAAGCTGTGGGAGGGATTATTGTTTTTTTTTATTCTTGTGTAAGTGACATTAAATATCATAAAAAGTTAGACTTAATTTAATGGTTGCAAGGTAGTGTAGTAAACAAAAAGTTGATAGAAAAACCAAGAGTACTTCTTGAAATAGAGAACTATTAACTTAGAGAACAGCAGAGGCCAATGATGGGCCATTTCATTTAAATATCACAGTGCGGGGCCGAATATAACCATTAATATGCCAAACTTACCCATTAACAGTAGCAGTGGGGGTGGGCGAGTGAGTCTCCACCGCCTTCTCCCACAGTGGACTGTACTTGTCCTTCTTCTCCACGATGTAGCCAATGATGGGTGACCCTCCATCTGAGGTAGGGGGTTCCCACTTGAGGTCACAGTGAGTGGCCGACCAGTCGTCTGGTACTGGTGTCGATGGCGCGTCTGGTACGGCTGAGGAAGAAAAACATTATTAATACGTGCACTAATTTTGAAAGGTGAAAGGTCTATTTTTGAATTGGATCAATCATCTTACTTTCAGATTTATTATCCTACTAGAACTATTAGACTAACATAAAGATACATAGATAGAACGGTATAGCAAGCAAAAACTTCTTCATTATGAATCCTATTCTTACAACCAATGTAAGCAAATTACTATATTTTGCAAAACTTTAAATTGATGATTGCCATATTATATTGACGACTTTTCATTTTTACATGACCAATGATATTATTTGTATACTTACTGAAGGGATCCTTAGCGACGATGGAACCGAAGGTCTCAAGCGGTTCAGACTCGCCCTCCTTGTTGACCGCCTTCACGCGGAACTTGTACTCATGTCCAGGGATTAAGCCATCGACCTTTTGAAAAAAAAAACATTTTTAATAAGGAACAAAATTGCTGAAAAAAATCAATAGACTTTAAATGTCTCAGTGCTGGTCACAACAAGAGATAAGATAAGGATGTTTGCTCCAAGAGTAGCAAAAGTCAGATATCAATCTACGTCATTTTGGTAATATCAGAACGGGATGTTATATACAATCTTAATGAATCGTTTAAACAAAATATTCACATGAATTTTTTAGTCAAAATTTTAGGACAACTAATGATAAAACACTAACCTCCATTTCTGGCACGTTGCCAATGGTCTTTCCGACCGGCATCCAGGCGCCAGTCTCTGGGTCGTATTTCTCGACCACGTAGGCCTCGATGGGCTCTCCGCCATCGTCCTTTGGTCTTTTCCACTTGAGTGTGCAACCGTCCTTGTGAATGTCAGACACTTCTAATGGTCCTTCTGGTTTGTCGGGTTTGGCTGGGAATGGAACGATATAGTTATAAAAGAAGTAAAAATAAAGAAATTACTTTTATCGATTAATTTTACTTCTAAATAAAAGCACGGAATATTTTTTAACAACAAATGAAATTAACCAAAATCTACGATTACTTATTAGTATTGAATACAAATTGACCATCTCATCTAACATAACAACTTAACAATACATAAAAAAAGTTCATATCAAAAGCCGTTTTGACGTAAATGGTCTCTACATAACATAAAGTAAGCCCGAGTTACATTTTATGTATCAAAGAATTTGTCAGTTAAACCTTATTATTAACTTCTAATACTATAAAACAACCCTAGTATTTAAAAGTGATTGAAAATTTAAGATACAGTGTGATTCATGTTATTCTTCTCAATAATCCTTTCAGTCCGTCTTCTTCTGTCAACTTTTGACTTTTGACAAATACATTTATAACTTTACATATACATATAAAACACTCACAAACAACAGTAATCTCGAGCTCTGCGGTATCCGAGCCGTACTTGTTGATGGCCTGGATCTTGTACGTGCCGGAGTCCTTGCGACGAGGGCTCGAGTGCTGGTACTTGCTGAGGTAGGGCACGTTCACCACTGTGGAGTAAGTTGGGACAAGTTAATAGGTGTGGTTGAGTAAGTTAAGAAAATGTGAGATTGAAGAAGCATTTAGCTCTTTGAATTGTAGAAAGTATAAAACTTTGAAAGAAAATATTGGCAAGAAACTGATTTTGGGCGCTATTGTTTCAATACGACTCCGCGAGTGGAGATACAAGATGGCGAAGTTGAAATTTAGAAATAGTATGTGAAAATCGATTATTATATCAACAATTTTTAAAAATTCCGAAATCTTAACAGGCGAATAACAAATTACTAAACTACAAATTAAATTAATATATCATAAATAAAAGTCCTTTCCTAAATGAAAAGAAAAAAATATACTGTGACAATTAAATAACAAAATACTCACACTTCAGTCCATTGCCGCTGCTGACGCTCTTGCCGTTGAGCGTCCACGTGACGTCAGGCGCGGGCTCGCCCGACACCTTGACGTCAAGAGAAATTGGCTCGCCTTCGCGTACGTGGATCGCGCGTAAGTTGCGACGATCGATCTTTGGTGCCACTGGGGAGGAAAAGGTTCGATTTAGTAAAAAAAGGGGAGGATATTTTGTGGACGTGAAAGTAAACGTTTAAGGGTTTGGTGAGTTGTGTAAATATTGGCTCATTTATTGCGGTTTTGGAGGCTTTATTATTATTTTGTTAAAAAGGGAGTCCCCCTTTTGTGGACGTGAAAGTCAACATTCAAAAGTTTGGTGAATTTTGTAAATGTTGGATAATTTATTCTAATTTTGGAGGCTTTACTATCAGAGCTTTTAGCAACGCAATTGAAATATTGATGGTTAAAATATCTCATACATATAAAATTTCATTAAATATCTAAAAATTATATACTATCAGAATGTGTAACAGACTACTCACTACTACTATTAAATTATTGAATCAAAATGCCAATTAAAAGCTTCAATCATCGACTTTTGGTACCATCACAATTTCCTCTGTCATGCCCTACATAAATCAACTAAAAAGTAATTTTTCTCTTCATTCAAACACTTACATCGCCTAGGCTTGCAAGTGACAGACTTGCTGGCATCACTGGGCTCTCCAGGCCCGGCCTCATTGACTGCTTTCACGCGGAACTCGTATTCAGTACCCTCGTCCAGGTTAGGAACTGTCGCCTTTTCGTTGTCGTTTGGTCCAACCTTGAGAGGGAAAGGAGAAAAGTATTAGTATGTTTATTTTTTAGGTTTATTGAATAATCATTATTGTTTGAATGATTGCAATGAGGGTTGCAAACAATCCACTCTGTTCTTTTACTAGAGAAGTTAGGGAACAGAGTCGACTGTTATATACTTAGAATGTTTAGGCAAAATAACCACTTAATTTACGATTTTCTTCTGAAGTTAATTTGAATTCAGTATGAACATATTATGGTTTTTAAAATCTGTCTTGATATATTCTAAAATCATACAAATTTCTGCAGTAAAAAAGAGACCCTTTTAAACTTGATTACTATAATTATGTCCTATATACATTCTAATGAATACATTCTTCTGTTACAAATTAATCATATATAAATCTTTCAAAACTGTTCTAGTTTCATCTAACCAGTAACATACCTCACAGGCCTTCACCCACTTGGTCGATCCGACTTCCCTCTTTTCAATGATGTAACCCGTGATGGGAGCGCCGCCATCTTTGATGGGCTTGGTCCATTTAAGGTCCACGTGGTCCTTATCCCAGTCCAGGACTTCTGGTGTGCCGGGTTTGCCGGGCTCGTCTGGTGATTAGTAAAATATTTAAATAAACAAATGTATACAAAAGCTATGAAACATCTGTCAATTTGTAAATAGCTCAATTCATTAAAGTTGGAATTATTACACTATCTGTGTTAGTGCAATATAAATGTTTTGGAATAATATCTGAAGTAGCTTTTATAGTTCTAGATATTAATTACAGAATACTACCACTATCGACATATTCACCATCTTCATTTTCAAAATGACAACTTTGACTGTCAGAATGAAATTTTTAAATCACAAGAGGATAATTTTAACCATAACATCTAATATTTAATGAGAACAAGAACTTACCGAAGGGATTCTTAGCGATGATAGACTGCTCGCCCTCCAACGGCTCCGAAACACCCTCATTATTGACGGCAGATACCCTGAACTTGTACTCATGACCTGGTACCAGGTTCTCAATCTCGGCCTTGGGTTCCTTGGTCTTCATGGCTGGTAACCATCTGCCGGTTTCAGCATCTAGCTTTTCAACCAGGTAGTGGTCGATAGGAGCACCGCCATCGTCCAGTGGTGGGTTCCATTTGAGCTGGCAGCCTTCTTTGTGGACGTCAGATATCTAGAATTTGGTCGGAAGATTAAAATGATTGTCCATTGTCCATAACGTATAAAGTTGGGTGTAGAAATAACATTTGCTGGACGAATGTTTCCTTTTTTTTTTCTTTCGAAAGTTAACAAAACTTAAGAATAATTTTGAAATATTGGACAGAAAGTAGAAGAAACTTAACTTTATATTTTTATAACAAACATATATACATTTTTTTTTTAATTTCAACAGCTAATAGTACATAGACAATTTCCCAATATTCATCATCATTTTTCACTCTCAAAAAACCTAAACCGCCGCAAAAAGTTCGACCACCCCATTACACTCATTGTCAGAGCAAAACCAACCCTACTCCGTTCACATAAGGTCCCTCAGGCTTAGCAGGTACATCAAGCACGATCAAGATCAAAGCAAAACCAACCATACATCCTAAATATAAGGTTCACATTTCTAGTCATAACATCTCACCTTCAATGGTCCTTCTGGTTTCGCAGGCACATCAAGCACGATCACTTGTATGCTGGCCTCGTCTTTGCCGCTGCTGTTCTCAGCCTTCAGTACGTATGTACCACTGTGCTTGCGGGTGGCGACCATCACTGATAGTTTGGTCCTGTAGTCTTCGACGTCTATCGTGAGGTCATCGCGTGTGGATAGACGCTCTTTGTTTTGGAACCTGGGAGTGAATATAAGTATAAATAGATGGTGGTCACATGAAAACACTTCACTTATGTTTGCTATAATATTCTGCAGATTATACTTAATCATCATTATTGAATGAATAATGATGATTAAGTACGAAGAACACAGAATATACAGTGATTGCTAACACGATCTACGTGTTACTAAGCTATATATAAAATACTATCGTATAATATAACAATGAATTAATAAAGTTGGTGTTTTTAATACTATATTAAAAGTACTTAAACCGTCTGTTTCACAATATCCAAATCAAGTCTAAAGTAAATTATTTGTCAAGTAAGCGTCTTTTGCGGTATTTTTTGACAGATTTTGGTCTATAATTTAACTTTTAATTTAACCGTTAAAATCACTTGGAGATTATGAAATAGACCCCAAGAGTTCTATTTACATCTACCAATACTAAAACAGAATTATATTGGGTAATCAATCAAGAAGAATCAAACCAGATATAGGCCTCTGATTTCATACCAAAACAACTACTCACCAGGTCTTGGTCGGTGGCGGTTCACCGGTGACCTTGACGTCTAATCTGATGATCTGTCCAGCCTTCAGGGTTAAGTCGCGCATGTTCGTACGGTCGATCTTTGGTGGAGCTGTAATATGTTTATTACTTAATTAGAACGTATCATAGATGTATAGTTTTTTTTTCTAATCAGAAACATAATGATTTTTGAGTACCAAATTAATTAAAACTTTTTTTCTAATAAGCTTCTTTGTGACTTGTATTGATCGGTTTAAAAAAAACAAATCATATGAAATTCCATTAGGACTTAGAACATTCAAGTTCGTGTTTACTTTTATCCAATTTTGTTTACAAATTATTCCGACGAAACTTTTCTAACAAAAATATTGTGAAAACAAAAATGGTGCCACATCGCAATGTTATATGAAGTTTTTATCAGGAATTCCTTCAAATTCCTGGTCCAAAACTTACCAAATCTGTCCTTAGCGAGCAGATTCTCGGAAGCCGCGGAAGGTTTCCCTGGCCCGGCCTTGTTGACCGCCTTCACGCGGAACTGGTACGTCTTGCCCTCGATCAGGTCGGGGACTCGGGCTTCTGTCTTGTTGCCCGGAACCTGAATAAGAGAAAATGTTTTATTGATCAAGGTTTGAAGGCAGTGTCAGGTGTAGTCAAGAGTTAAAATAGGGTTGTTGCCAGAAACCTTTAAATAGGAGAAACTTTTTTATTGACCAACAATTCAAAGATAATGTTAAGGGTTAAGATACCGGGGACGTTTAATAAGAAAAACAATTTATTGAACAAGATGCACAGAGAAGATAATGTAAGCATAGAAGTTGAAATAGAAGACTTAGGCGCACCCTATTAGTCATCTTACTTTTTGGTTTGCAAAATTTCTAAAGTTGAATCATTTGAGGCTCATGTGGTTCATGGATAAATATTCCAAAAGACAAATCCCAAAAGAAGAATCTTTTAGAAACATTATTAGAACAAGACTATTCTTGGGGAAGAAGATTTGATACAACGAAATAATTTCTAGCATAATAAGTAGCTAAATTCTCTATACCTCTCAACGACGTGGTAATGGGAGCCCTGCCATCGTTGGGCGGCTTCTACCACTTGAAGTCCACGTAGTCCGCACTCCAGGCCTTCACTCTATTAGTATAATATTCTCACCTCAGCCGCCTTCACCCACTTGCCGGTGTCACTGTCCTTCCTCTCAACGATGTGGGCGATGATGGGGGCGTCACCGTTGTTGGGAGGTTTCTCCCACTTGAGGTCCAAGAGGTCACTCCAGCCACTCTATTAGTATAACAAGTATAATATCCTCACCTCAACCGCCTTCACCCACTTGCCGGTGTCCCTGTCCTTCCTCTCGACGATGTAGGCAGTGATGGGAGCCCCGCCGTCGTTGGGAGGTTTCTCCCACTTGAGGTCCACGTGGTCCGCGCTCCAGTCCTTGAATTCTGGCTTGCCCGGTGGATCAGGTTCGCCTATTGAAGATGGTAAGTACATATGTTATTTGCATTGACACATACCAATTAATATTTACTCCAATAACATAAGCATCACCGAATCGTCCCTCGTCGAGTTATCGAATAGTTAGCGATATAATTGTATACTTGCAATATATAATGATGAAATACGAAACAAGTATATATTAGTATTCTCGTATATCGATATTTTTATTTAAAAAAAACATTCGAGTATCAAACTCTCCAAAGACTTACCATACGGGTTCTTAGCTGTGGTAGCGGTTTCGGTGACCAGCGGTTCACTTTCACCCTCAGGGTTCACAGCTTTAACCCTGAACATGTAGTCCTTGCCCTCGTTCAGCCCTGTGACGTCAGCCTCCGGGGTCTTGGTGGTGCAGACGGGCACCCATCGACCAGAGTCCGTGTCCATTCGTTCGACCACATAGCTTTCGACCGGTTCACCACCGTCGTCTTCTGGTGGCTCCCATTTGAGCTTACAGCCGTCTGCTACCACGTCTGATACCTGGCGGAATTATTAGATTAGATTGGAATAGCTGTTGCTTATAGCATAAAAGTAGAATTTGTTGAAAGATTATAAAAAATTTTAGGAATAAGAAAAATTTTAAATTATTTCAACTTTTACGAATATCATATGAGCTCTCGCTTTTAATCTTCTAAGATTATTTAAAAAATTTGGTCAATATAAATTCATACGTGGTATGTTATTTGTTGCGAATTTTGAAAGGGTTAACAAACTTCCGAAACAAGGGACAACTGTTGGTTTTTATAAAATATTCTGTCCTACTTTAATAAAACCCAAAAACTAACCTTCAAAGGTCCCTTCGGCTTAGCAGGCTTGCTGACGACAGTGATATCAATCTCAACGGTATCTGTTCCCGAGTCGTTCTTCGCAGTCACCACATACTTTCCTCCATCCTCCCTCGTCAGCTTCTGAAGGACGAAGGACGTGTGGTAGTCCACGTTCTCGATCTTCAGCCGCTCTGTACTCTTGAGGGCCTGGTCTTTGAACGTCCAAGTGATGGTCGGTTCTGGTTCACCCTTGACATCGGCTTCAAGTTTGAGAACTGTACCGACCTTGACCTTGCGGCTTTGCAAGAATTTGCGGTCGATCTTAGGTGCCACTGTAGAAAAGAAATATTATATTAGGAAATATTATTTTAGGTTGAATATTTCATATTTGCCAATGTTATCAATATAAAAAATTTTTAGCGACCTGAATAATGAATGGATTTGCCAATACTAAAGGAAATATTTTCAGAATTTTACATGTGTTATAATTAAATAATCCCAAATATGTATTTAGTTCGACAGTTAAGGATAATTAATACATACTCTACATTTTCAGAAATGAAAATGAGTTTCGGTTAAATTATTCCAAAGTTTTCTTCACTTTTGAAGCAGAAAAAAAATTTCAAACTATACCAGTTATCCAAGCTAACAACACGATACTCACAGAATCTAGGCTTAGCAATAACAGATTTGCTGGGCTCAGAGGGCTCAGATTCTCCCGCCTTGTTGAGGGCGATCACACGGAACTGGTATTCGTGGCCCTCCTCTACGTCCAGCACTCGACCAGTTGGTCGATCGCCGGTGGTGCGGAGGCACTCTTGCCAGGTCCTGGAGAGGAATAGTCTTATAAGTTTAAATTGTCTATATAAAAGTGATGTATTAACATAGAGTGATTCATCAAGATGCCTTTAAAAACGATGATTTTAAAAACTATGACCTTAAAGGGGTAAAAAAAGATATTGCAGTTTATCTTCTCTTACCCCTTCAATTTGCATGTACCTACTAGTAAGTACGTAAGTTAATGGGTATATTTATTTCTTCGTCCCGTATTTTCCCGTATGCCAATTTAAAAGAAACATAACCATTGAAGCAAAAAATTAAAACTAAATTACCAGAGCTTTAATGAATTCTTCTAAAACTTACACGGAAAATAATATATGCCATTTCTCTAAAAGAAATTTCTCTAAAAGACTAATCACTGCTATAGGTCATCATTTTATAAACAATTAATTTCTAATGCTATACCAATAAAACCTCTAAATAAACACACTACACATACCTTCCGCCCTTCTCCCTCTTCTGAACAATGTATCCAGTGATGGGAGCGCCACCGTCGTCCTTGGGAGCGCTCCATTCCAGCTCCACGAAGTCCTTGTCCCAGTTCCTCGGTTCAGGACGACCGGGTTTACCGGGCTCATCTGGAAAGGAACATCAAAGTAAAGGTTATACTTCTACTATAAGTTATACTAAATATTGAGCATGACAATAGATAACAAAAAGTTTTACAATGACAATTAGAAACACTCTGTGTCTAGGAATCAGAATGAAACCTCAAGCAAACGTAGTGAGACTTTATTTTAGGCGGAAGAATTGATTTTCCAGATATAAGACTCAAACTCCGACTCAAAATGTTGTCTATTAGGTACTTTATAAGAACTCTTAAATATACTTGCCCAACATTAGGCATGTCAATATTCAAACTTCCTCTATCAAATAAAACAATGACTCGATACAATTAAAATACCACTAGCAATTAGACTCTTATCAAAAATATATACATTATGCCATAGGCTATTGAAACTCTTTTTAATTAGTTGTTGTATATTGATCATTTCAATATCCTAACCTAACAACAAATAACAAAACAAATAATTTAACTTATCCAAAACCATAAAACCCTCCCGGTCTACCACGTCTATGCCACTTACCGAATGGATTCTTAGCAATGATGGGCTTCTCAGTCTCCAACTCCTCAGACTCGCCCTCCTTGTTGACGGCCTTGACGCGGAACTTGTAGGGCTTGCCTTCCTGCAGTCCAGTGACATTGGCCTTCGTGTCCTTGGCCGTTCCACATGGTAACCAGGTACCTGTGAATAGAATGTGGTTGAAACTATTGTTCTGTGAAGATTTTTATCGTTGAGGAGTGTTGATAAAAATGTTGTACTAATAGAAATACATTCCTACTATAAAAATACTTTATGACTACGAGTAATGATCCAATTATGGTTAAATAACGTAAACCTTAGTTTCGTGGTCACAGACATCTATAAGATCGGACGGTAATCGCTTTATGTAAAATTCAGTGAACCTGTCAAAATCTGGGCTAAAGTAAAGCAGCGGTAAAAGTCTAGGAAAACGCTAGGACGCTAATAATTTAAGGACGCCTTTAAGGATTTGTGGTATTGCGAAATTATGAAAATACCCTTTATTACTATCACCATGAACCTGCCATGTCAAAACAGTATATTAAATATTACGGTACCTAATTAACCCTCTCTAAAATAGATATAAAAATCTGAAATTATAGATTAAGCCGATTTATCATGCACCTTAGAATTAAGTACAGCGGAATCAGGTGTCTTTACCTTAAGTTAGTTTTAATTAGTTTTAATAAATTAGTTTTAATCAGACTTACCAGTGAGCGGATCAAGTTTCTCAATCTCATAGTATTCGATGGGCGATCCGCCATCGTCCTCTGGTTTCTGCCATGACAATGTGCAACCGTTCTTTGTGATGTCTGCCACTTCCAATGGGCCCTTGGGTTTGGATGGCTTGCCTGGGAAAAGAAAAGTAAGATAGTAAACAAATTAAAGTTTATAATGTTAAGCTTAGGTGTCAAGTTATTATAATTTCTAAATCATCATATATATATATATATAAAATTTTCGTTGCCATACTCCTCCGAAACGGCTGGACCGATTCCTCTGAAATTTGGTAAGCATATTGGGTAGGTCTGAGA
>DVVJ01000956.1:0-12704 GCA_018234505.1 Junonia neildi neildi | reverse complement strand
ATAGTTCTGAAAGCTTCTTCATACTTTACCGCTAGATCTTCTAATTCTGTCGCCCTTTCTTGAATCGGGCCTCCTTTTAATATAACACCAATACAATAATTCTTATTTTAACGAGTGATGATATATTTTATTTATCTCTCATATTTTATAGGTTCAATCGCATGATGTAACAAGTGTAAACTATTTCACAAACCTCGACGATAAATTCGCCTTCACCGTGCAAGGCTGGACACAGCTAGGTTAGGTTGTAAATAAATTTACAAAACTCATTTTTCCAAAAAGAGGCAATGGCAGTTCAATTACATAGTACAATATAACTTTATTTTATGATGAGACAGTACGGCTATTCATTTACTTATTTTATCCTTAGTTATCGATTAAATCCGGATATGTTAAAATAAATCGATTAAGTGGCAACCGCATCGAATAAGGTATGTATATTATTTAAAAAAGCTCTTGCAGCATTAAAATAGTTTTACGATTGAGTTACGAACGAATAAAATTGTAAAACCGCTATAAAATTGTGATAAATAACAGTAAATAATATGCAAATCCTAAAATTTGCAAACTCGACTTATGACTGATGGAATAGCAACTTTCTCAATCTGTCTCGTCGTGGGCTGTAATTATCTGCATCTATTATCAAATGTCAAGTTCAGGTGAAATCTCGACCTTTAGTCGTGTTGCGTGGTTTTGAAGAGAAAGTGCATCAAATGCGGAAGAGTTCTCGACAATGCTGGATATTACTCGCTGTGACGATACAATATGTTAATGTCTTTTTACTTTAGATTTTAAATAATTAACTATATGTATACACTGCCAGTGAATTAATAACATCAAGGCGAATAATAACCTTGTATCTAATTAAAGATAAAAATATTAAGTAAAGTTTGGATGGTTAATAGTCTTTAAAAACATAACATATTTGCTCAGATTACTCTCTGTAACCTTTGATTAATATTACAAACACTCAACTCACTTTGTCATTGCGTCATATGGGCTGGATTTTATTCAAATGGAACTTTATAAATGCTTTTATATGAACTTAATGGATTCACAAAAGTATTCAAAGTTTTCAAAACGTGAAGATTATTAATTATTTATTATTAAATCAAATAATTTGATACCACGTGCGTGGCGTGGCTACTGAGTGCAGAGCAATGCCGCTACGCGCGTGTCTTTTGTTTTAACTGTTACGAATGATATTAACGTGAAAGATACAAAGGAGACAAAATCTGCCAAAAAACTATTTTACCAATAACATTGCTACAAAATCTTAAATAAATGTTAGTAAACATTTTGAACAACCCAGGATTTGAAAGATTGTGTATGAATGTCTTGTTATAATTTAACAAATTACTTAATGACTTGTAATAACGTGCTCTTCATATGCGGTGAGAGGAATGAACGTCATCCGAAAGTAAAACTGAAGACGCATCCGGGTGTACCGACTATCACAAGATCTCAACGTCTAGTTGAGCAATTAATACGTATTACGAATTAGCATTTAGTAGCGGTAATAATGCAGTCTAATGACAGCATTTCCGCGTCAGTAAGAGTTATTGTATTGAGGTATTATTAATTGCATAAATCTATTCCAAGCCATTTAAGAAAAACATAACTTTTTAGATTATTTTAATTGTTCCAGTTCGTAGGTACATACTTCAGATAAATTCGATCACAATCTCCTATGAACCAATATTTTCAGTACAATAGACATTGAATCAAATGTTAAAAATTCTTTCAACGTTCCGGCTAACACATTACTATAACATATAATAACTAGATCATGTCTCGTAATAAATTTTAAAGTTTAACCTCGAGTTATTTAAAATTCCGGTTTTCATATTATAATTCTAACAAACGAACTATATATTAAGATAACAAACAATGCCACAATGACGGATGATGTTGTAAGTGCAGCAGAGCGAGCGGTGCAGGCGCATGCCTCGTCGCGAAATGCAGTTACGTATAAGTACCAACTAATAACTTCCGCGTGCGAGCAGGAAGCGAACACTTTCCCTTTTGCCCGTGCGCAGCAGCCCACCGCACTATGCATCACTATAACCCGACTAGATCAACACGACCCTTTCTAACTTCACCGACGCGAAAGTGAACAGTTCATCTAACATAGCCGCTTTATAATGCAGTTAACCAACTAATGAGGTTAAGTATTCGCTGCTTCGTGATGCGTAGCAGCTGCATTTAAATAGGGATATATTGCCTGTCGAAGGCTTAGAGTAGAGGAAGCAACATCAGCCTTAATTAACAGCCGTGAGTCCCCGGTGTAGGAACAGAATTTACGTGAGAAAGTATCGAATATTATCGGGCTGTCTTCAATAACAATACATGTCACTACTGAAATTCAACCCGTTAAGGTTAATTTGCATATGATATTCGGTTATATCCCTTTCGTGTGTTATTATAACGTATTGTTATCGCGATAAACCAGTTACGGCATTAACTTGTAAAATAATAAAAGAATGATCGCAAAACTCCTGAATACGATACCAGTTTAAAAAGTAGTTTATGAAATTTGAAGTGATTTGCTAAAGCACAATACAGACGCCAAGGCGCCTTCAGTTGACCCATATACCATTCACGGACATTGACTCCATGGCGTGGACTCGCTTCACCCGCGGCCGGGTGCCGAGCCTTTAGAATTAAATCATTAGCGCCTTTTTAACCTTTTCATCATAATGGTTTTGCAATTCATTCGGATGAAAGTTTCACAATTTGAAAAAGCTTTAGCCTTAATTATTGTATAACTATTTGCCTGAGTTTAGGATTTAAGTTTATATATCTAGCTTCAATAGAACTTTTATAAGGTTTACACTATAAGATACCTCGAGACTCGTTAAGAAAATTTTAAAAATATAAATGATTTAAACTTATTACTAATACATTTCAGTGTGCAATATAATCCGTTTTTGCTTCTGATAAATAATTATAATTTTCAGAGTCTATTACTCAGATTTTATTCGAGGTTTTGTTTTGATTCAAAGTGATAATAGAATATAGTTTATCGATATCCGATTATTACGCGTGAGTAGGTACAGGTAGATAGGTAGGTAACTATAGGTACAATTGCAGCGTTATTGTTTTTAAGCTGAATTCGGAAAAGGCCAGGAAAATATGGCGACGATCGAACAGTGCAGAGTTCACGATCGGGCGCTGACCCCCGAAACTGGGGCGGGCCTAGTCTGGGCTTTGCGGACATTTTTCACTATAAATTCTTTTCACACAAAACCTACGAAATACCTTTTGTGTGTATGTATTTGACATGTATATATTTGAATTGAAATTTCTCACTTTGAATCTTTTATACGCTCCACTTATAAATGGAAATTTGTTTCTTGAAAAGGTTTTGTTTTGCAATTTTTTGTTGTAATAAGCTTATACGATAGTTAACACTTAGTGTTAACCATAATTATTTTAGGGAGAGTACCACGATAAAAGCCAACTTTGCTTAATGTTAAGTCAATGTGTTTTATCCAAATATCAACATATTTATATCAAGTGTTGCAATTAGAAGGGTAAAAGCTATGTGCCTTCTTAATCGGCGTGATATCTAGTCATTTATAGAGCACGCATTTGTGATTTGTTGTCTCACTTATTTGTAACATTCTTAAAATTATTATAATCTTTTGATCCACTTTTTGAAGATCAGAGGGCAATTTTAATCATTGCGTTAAAAATAATTACTTACGTTATTATTACTATTCTAGATCAAGGCATAAAGTTCCGTTAACTTTAAACATTTTTTCCGTTTTGAAGTAAGTAATTACATTTTCTTATTTTTTTTTCTCACCGTTTACAGCTGAACGATTCTCGATGTCTATTTTATATTCATTGTAATTCGATAATTAAAATAGATTTTAAAAAAAGGAAACGTTGTATCGACATGTCTATGTCTTTTTAACAACAAGGAAACTAATTTACCATAATTTTCTTTACATAGAATAGTATATGTGTAAATATGATAATTACATAAGTTGTTGGTTGTATATTAAAAGTTATAGATTAGCACAGGACTTCTACCTATTCTAAGCCATACTAAAATAGAAATTTGAAGGCTAAAATTCATACAGCAATAAGTTTTATTTACATTTATTGTTTCAAAAATAGTTTGTACAAGTTCAACAACATTTAAGTATGTTTAAAAAAAATGTATAACGGAAAAACAAGAAAATTAATGTTCTAGATGTAGGACACGAAAGCCGTAAATTAAAATAACATAATATTACGATAACACAACAATACCTGCAGTATTGAGGCCGGTAGACCTTAGAGATTAAGGCGCAAGGAAATCGTTAACCTACTAATTCTGACATTTTTTTTTAATTTATAATTTATTGAGATTTTTAAGACATTTTTAATTACGAGAAAAATAAACATTAACAGAAATTTTACGCAAAGCTAAAAATAATAAGATTTTATGATTATTTAAGCGCCAGTAAAACAAGAAGATATTTTGGCCTGTAAAGCTTTATTTAAATTTTAAATTATAAGTTATCAAGTTGGTACTATATATAATGGTGGCTATAATAACAAAATTATATTAGCACTCTGTTAATCTCCTCTAAAAAAGTAAACTTAACTAGTTCCATGTTTACATAATGCAATGATCCATAACATGAATCCGACGGTATCCCTAACATCCTACACCGTGAGCGCGGATCGCGAACGAAAAATAGTTTAAACTCATAAGTTCGTTAGTTGTGGCTACGGAGAACGTTGCTAATCTAACTGACCTATATAATGTGGGTGAAAGACCTCGTAAACTACTGCCGCCAGTGCATTATTCCCGCTACAATACCCTGCGATGCGAACGAAAAACAATTTTCGCCTTTATTGCAACCGCAAATAGGACACGGTGGTCCGCACCAACTGAGCCACGTAACTAATGCGTTTCACGGAATCATTTTGTTTAAAGCTCATTTATAGCTCAAATAATATCTAAAACGAGCACATGCAATTACATCAATGAGCACATTTCACTTTTGCACTTCATATGTTGAATAATAACTATGGCTACCATTAACCGCTGGCTAATCAATGTGACCAATTTGTTACTATCATTTCAATTTAAACGTGAAAAAAAAAAATCAAAAAAGAAGCTTTAATACTGCGTTGACTCCTGGTATTGATTTCTTTCTTATAGGCAATCTTGCAGGCATATATTCACCTATGCGCATACAATATATGTTGTACAATATTAATTATTAATTATTCATAAAACATGTATTTGGTCATGGCATGTTTGTCTTGCAATTAAATAAGATACTAGTAAGTAATGTAAATACAAACATATGAATATTAATAAATAAACAGGGCAAGCTAAATAAATCCGTTTAAAATATACGTAATTTTGTGTTTAGAAGTATGACATCTATTTTATTCGCATTGCTCTATCCTAGATCAGTCTCATTCATGCACTTTAGGATATTTTTCACTAGGACACTAACCTCTAAGATTTAAAATGAGATGGTAGAGAAAATTTTCCAGAGTAAGAATTTTTTGGTGTTGATGAGTCAATGTGTGGGTTTCCGCGTATTTTAATATAGATTACGCGGGGTAATGGCCTGTGTGCGATACGAGGGGGCGGGTGTCAACATACTTGTTGCCTAAAAATTTGTCATAATTACTTTTAAAAGTGCGCTAAGCGTGTGCGTTTCTTTGAACTTAGTCTGAGATAAAATTTTACGAACCCTTTGAAACGAGGGTAATGAATAGGGATGAAAAGACTGAGAGGAGTGCAAGGCTTTATAACAACCTAGAATGCCATTTTAAATTATTACCGTTATTATATTTTGTTTTAATTTCATAATATTTTTGCGTATCTCAAATATAGAGTTGGTTGGTTTATTACTTTAGTGAAACTCAAGTGTCAATTTTCAAGTAAAAACTTAAAGAGTTATCACAAGCGGTCATTATTCGCTAATCAAGTGTAATCTTAAGTAATGCTAGTTTCTATACAAATAACTTACATTTTTATTTGTAGGCCGTATGTGTATCTGTTCAACCTTTTTCCTTCATCTCTACAGGAAGGGAGCGAAGGTAAGGTGATCTCGCGGCTGTAAAAGAAATGAAAAAATCATCATATCAACTATTGTTGTATTTAGACAAATTACTTAATATTTTTTTTTAAATCATGTTTTTTTATGAGTAGTATAAATATATTTAGATATCGATAAGCATAAAAATGAAAAACAATTATACGTATTCAAGTATCCAAAAATATAATGTGGCCCCATACTATTGAAATACTCTAATTTAAACTTATATTCTTAAATGACACAGTATAGGGCCTGTAGCAAATAAAATTTTAATTCTTATCAGAACATCAATTAAGACCTAAAGATAGGTATGTCCCTCCGTCATATTCGTCTTCGATAATTTGTCCCTTAATATAATGTCAACAACTACTTAACATAATGGTTTTAATTATACTGAATAATAAAACCACTATATTACTACTTATTATATTGATTGAAATTTTAAATGTATCAAATTTTCTATAGTATAGTTTACTTTGATTGGAAGAAAATTTATTAATTTTGTATCGTTTTACATGGCATGTAATTATCATGAAAATGTTGCCTATTGTATTCCAATGTAACCTAAATTTTCATAATACATGCATATTTAACACAGATAATGAGGACTAGTTAAAATTAAAATGCAAGATTGACGTATGTTGATTAAAATTTAAATCGAGCAAAATCAAGTTGATTAAATATTTATCGTAATTAATAAAGCAGACCGGAATAAGTTATTTATAGCTTCAAAATTTAACCAATATCTGTGTATAATTCTAGCTAAAAGTACTAACCGTTGAGTCTTACATAACGATTATGCAGTTCATCTATCTACCGGATCTTGGCAAACTTAGGATTTAGGAATTCGCCGGTAAAAGCTGTTATACAGTCAAGAATGTGGAATAATTAACTATTACCTTATTTCCTCGGTTATTAAAATGTTTTAATATTATTAAAATGCTTCATTAGGATTCATTTTAATGATCATCATAACAGTTAAGTTAAAATCAAACGCAATAAGATATATACAAGACATTAAACAATGAAAAATAGTTGTTTACAAGAAAATCCTTTATTGTTATTTTCCTTGTTTTTTACAGACTTTCATGAAAAGTAAATTTTCTTAAAAGATTCCAAATCATTCGAAAACATTTAAAGTAAAATTATATTGTTAAAACTTATAACAATAAACACCAAACAAAAGTATAAAACAAAATTTTCTCCGCATGGAAAAATCATGAAGTTCACTTTTCGTTTTAGATTTATACGTGGCTTCTGGCAAATTTTAAGAGGCTTCTTTTTATTATTTTCCTTTTTTTCCTATTGTTTGTTAATTTTTCATTTATGTTTCAAATGAAAGCTTTATGAGGCGCCCATTTAAAGTTAATTTCAAGCTAGAGATACATAATCGTCAATAACAACAAACAACAGTATTTCAGAACTAGTAGTTTTTCCAACCTGAAGTCTTTAAGGGTGCGAGATCCTCAGCGTCGATACAGAACGGATCCTTCAAAACAACAATCCACGTTAGTAAGTCACTCCTCACTATCGTACACATAAACGTTCACAATCCACTGAAAAACGTATCACCATGAAAATTGGGAACACGTCAGTTCATCCGAGGGACGTGCCATGCGAACCGGCGTATAAACATGGAGGTGTCGGATCGGAACAATACGAACGTGCGGCGCAGGGGACAGCAGCGAGCGCACGGCGCGCCGGCGGAGCGGTGACTGACCGACACACTGCCGCACCACCCCGCCTGGATCGCTCCTCCGGGACCCTTCCGCCGGGAATCGGACCCTCGACGGTCGCTTTCCTCACGCGAACCAACCACACGTGCTCCCCCGGATCTGTGACTCATGCTCTCAACAGGTTCTGCTCTTCATCGCACCTTTCTACGGTTCCATCTCCGCAAATTGTAAGTGTCTTTGACCTCTCATGCTTTGAGACAATGCATCGAACGTCAGTATAAACCACGTGTGTACACGATGCAATATTGTACTCGGGAGGAGTAATTGAACGGGGTGATTGAATTCTCTGAACTGTTACTGAAAACTTGAAAATTACAATGTTATTTACAAACTGAAAAATTCAACCTGAAGAGTTTAATACATCTTCTTGACTTGAATGGATCTATAAATACAAGAGTGGAAATAACATAACGAGTAACGCATGTCTACGGTCATTGGTAACCGTCGACAGTGAAAGTGGCCGCAGAACAAGCGAGCTCACTTTGCAAGGCAGTTGCGCCTCTTGATAGATTTTCTTTGGTATTAGAAACCCTACCTCCAGTGGGCTTTCTATTGTTACTAACAATCACGATTCCAATAATAAACTAATACACAAACGTTTAAACTATAAATCTATTAGCTATCTTGCTATCCAGCCAGCTGAATCGGGCTCGATAATTGAAAATTAACAATTATTTTAATGAAAATAAGATGGTCAAGTTGAGATAAACCTTTCTAGCCATTTATTTATCTGCACATTTTCTTACGAACTAATGCCCGTTTCCATCGAAATTACAAGTTGTGTGATGAGTTAGATTTTTACTATTTTAGTTGTTGAATTATACTATTTTATTTGAAAAAAAAAAGATGTGTGAGAGAGTGATTGTGTGAGCAATTGAAAGCTAAAGTTTAAAATAGAAAAGTTCCCGCCCAATTGAATCTGAGGAGGGGCATAATTTAAAATGGGAAGGCTTGACTAAGAGAAGGCTTGTTTGAAACCATTAACGAGAAATTTATCAATATTAATGTAAGTAATTTGGTACATTTTCCCCTTATGATTTTCAGTAATTCTGAAAATGGATGATTTTATAGATCTTGACATGCTCTATCCAAATCTCTACTCCTCTGACTCGAATTTTACTACTCGGTCCTAAATATTCGAAGCATGACGGACATCAGTGTTTTGGAAATATATTCTTTTGACTTGTTTTTTATTATTTTGCGATAATATCATTCAAGGAGATAATATTCATTAATTACCTACTACTAATACGACGCAATGTCATTGTTTTCCCCAATATTTAAGTAGCTTCAGATCATGAAAGTTCAATTAAAAAGAATTTAAAAAATATTACGGTGAAGCGCCTAGTTTTGTGATCATTCGAAATGAACTTATTAATGAAATGACTCTATTTCTAACGGGTTGCACATAATTATAGTCATTGTTCCGTTGTCGCTACTATCAGTAGCGGCATATAGCTTGTACATATGTGTTCTATAGCACATAACAATGTCATTCTAATTTCCTGTGGCAGTTCATTCACATTTTTTGATTTGTTATTTTTCTTTCGATTTTTAATAGCTATTTCAATAATGTGAATAAAAATATGAGAAACACAATTTGAACATATAAATTATGAAAATCTATCATGTTCAGAACAAACTAAGAACTCGTGGACAACAATAAAATAAATTTTCTTTTTTCCATTACCTTTATTAATTTAGTAAAACATTGTAATAAAACTTACAAGTACAATAACAAGAAATAATTATAAAAAAATGTCCTAGTATAAACAATAACAATATGTAAATATTAAAAAAATATATTTGAAAAATGCGTTACATAATAACAAGCAGTGGTTGTTTAGAATTGTTGTAGTTATTTATATGATGTACGTCATTTTCTTTACTCTATTTTGTTACTTTTTAATCTTTAAGATTAATAAATAACTTAAACCTTTCATGAAATAAAGCTATGAATATATAGGTTAAGCCGTTTTTTGGAATTCTTCGGAATTAGCTGCCATTTTTTAAAAATCTCGAAATTAGATGCTATTATCTTAAACTTTTAAAAAGAAGAAAGTAAGCTCTTTTTTTAATAAATAAATAAAAAATCTTACCCTTGCTAAAAGGGAAGGTAGGTAGATACTTGTATTATTAGTTTACTACAATGAACAATGCTATACGCATATGTATGAATGTGTGTGAGTCAAAATCATTCTTATCTTTTAATATTAATTTAATCTAAAACAAACACTTTTTTCTTACTAGCTTTTTCTCGTGGCTTCGCGTGTGTTATACAGATGAAAAATAGCGCGTATGTATTGCTGTAAAGTTTTATCAAAATCTGTTCAATAGTTTATACTAGAACAACAAACATTCACCCATATATACATCCATCGAACCTGAAAAACTTTTGCATTTTACAACACTTTGAGTAATGAAAAAGTATTAATTCCTTTTAATGATATTCCTTTATACTGTAACCTAAAAAACCTAATATACTTATTTAGTGTAAACAGTTTCCTATTAACGAGGATATTTCCGCCGTGTTGTATTTCCTGACAGCCTATATCTATATCTAATCATTATGATTCATTATACAATAAACACGCTGACTATGAGTAATGGTCATGAATTTTTAAACACATTCATATATTACTTGATATTGAAATTATATTAGAAAACATTTTCCTTATTTACAATATTGAAAATCATAAATTACGTAATCTTTATTTTTTTACGAAATTCCATCAATTGTTGTAATTATTTAAAATTCGTCCGAACAACAAAAGACTACTCGTAATTTAATTTAATTTTTTATCTCTTGTGTTTTAAGTCAGTTGAAAATTGTTTGGTAAAGAACATAAATAAGATAAATTAAAATAATTAGCTTAAAACAGCGTAACAGTTGACAGTATCACTAATTTTAACAATGGCATAAACCTAAAATGATGAAGTATAGAGCAGGTATACTTCATCATTTTAGGTTTATGAATCTAATTTTAAAGAATATAACGGCTCTCCATTTCTTTGCACCAATGCATTTAAGGTTCAAGTAATTTTATTTGAAAATGTTTAATTGTGTCTGTTATACACTAAGTAAATATTTCTTTTGATTTTTAATACAATATTTTTCACTTTCTTATAGAAAAAAAAAATAGAATAAACGACTTGGTTTATGTTGAATAAAACATTTTTTCATATTGGAAATATACAAATACTGTTTTGATTTTATGAGACTCTATTCCACTTGGGACTTGCTGTTATAAATACAATATGATACATATGATAAGATAGAATACATTTTTATATAAAATGTTTTGTTTTCGTTTTTGTATTTGGATATCCACATCTATAATAGTTTTTATTTTATCAAAAATATTTTATTCATAAATAAAATAAATTTTGCTTATAGGTATTTCGGCGTTTTTTAATTTCATTTCAGCGTTTAACCAACTTATTAGTAATATAAGAGTTCTTGTTAAAAAATGTAATTAAGTTACACTTAAAATCTCCTTTTAATTTAAGATAAATAATTTAATACTTAAACTGTTTCTAGTCAAGTTTATACTAAGAAAAATATCATAAAACTTTTCTAAGATCAACGTAAGGCGGTATCACAACGAAGGGCGTCTTTAACGTGATTAATATAGCGATCGTACATGCGCATGCACTTCCCCATTCCTGCGTGTGTGTGATTGACTGATTGGCGTGAGTGTGTGCGTCGGGGTCGATGTTGTTGTACGCAGGAGCGATTACGCAAACCGCGGAGCTTCCCCGAGGAGCGAGGTCGTTGGCAATGGACTCGGTTCAATGTCACCAAATATATCACCGAGCGGTGCACGGCGAGCGTGCGCTCTTGATACTTGGATAAGGATGGAGCGATGTACTGTTGAGTGATTTTGATCGTAATACAATTTTTTTTTTTTTATTAAGTAGATTTAGTTATTGAAATTAATCTGTGCTGTAGTTAGAAAAGTACTGGGTATTGTTTGAGTAATATTAAAAACATGACCATTTTGCTTTAAAATTACATTTAATATATTTGATTTTTTTAAAAAATCTTATTAGAATTTATATGTTTATAAAGCTTGTAATGTAAAATAATAATAATGCTATTATTAAAAACATACCGTATCAAGTACGTTTGATTAAATAACTGGATTCATTAATGCAAGTATAACAGGAAGCACATATAAACAATTCTAAATTAAAAGACAAAAAAAAAAACAAAAACAAAACCTTGAAATGAAAACAGTTAGACAAAGTATCAAAGCATATCGCGCGAACTCTACGGCCGGGCTCCTGACCGGGTCGATGACCGCACTTTTCGGCAGGCGCCCTGAGTTTCAGCTGTAACGCGATCCTGTACGCACACACACATACACACACACACACACACACTCGAACCTATATCGATACTCGTTCTCATGCATACATACAAGACGATAGTATGGAACCGGAAAACCATTGTCGAAACGTCATTCGTATCGATAAATAATCAAGCGGCGGAGTCTTTAAAACGGTCATGTGACTTGGAACTAACCGAGTGCATTAATTCAGTACATATTAATACATGCGGTGCAATGCACCACACTTATGATACGGAGATATAGCTGAGACCAGCTAGGACTTTATATCATATTGGCTGGCCGTGACTACTTTTACGTTGTAAACATTCCAGTTTCTGATAAAGAAAAGTCCTTATGACTATAATGTTTATCGTCTTACTATATAATGATAACAGTATGTAGGTATTCAAATCAATTCTCAAATAAACGAGACGAAATAGTGTGAAATTATTTATTTGGCTGCTTAGACTTTTTTTTTTTTTTTGTTGACGCAGGATAAATAGATACCCGACTCCTGGGGGGGAGACCGGGTTATGTGAGATTGCACTCACTAAAACCCCCTGCGATGGCCGCCA
>DVVJ01000955.1:0-12705 GCA_018234505.1 Junonia neildi neildi | reverse complement strand
TTTTCAAGACGTGTGCTTACAAAATACCGTTTTAAGAAGACGTAACGTGCCATGGTAAGATTGTTTGACAAGCACGAAATGACGTCATCCATTTTGGGCACGTTACGTATCGTGACATAGAGAATACGGGCCCTCTGTTTGTTATGGCGATATTTAGTGACGAGCATTTGATTCGTATAAATCCGAATATATTAATTTAAAGTCACTTAAAAAAAAGGGTTCTTGATTATGTTTGATTTTGTGCGTGTTTAAATTTCTCCTCTCTCAAGTTCTTTCGTTACTTTCTTATTACTTCTTATTCCTGTTTGCTACCCCTTTCTTGCTTATATCTGGCAACGTGGATATGGCAACTCTGTTACTACAATTTATCCAAAACTTCATCAGCTCCAGTAAGTGCACTAATATCACATTAGCCAGCGGCTTAGGCCCTCTGGCAGTCATTGCTAAAAGGCGTATTCAGACTAAACGAAAAAAAATACGGGCTAAGGCTCGTTCTAGCCCCATTATAACAAACAAACAGGAATAGAGCATTCTTTCGTTGTTCTGTCTGATACGAAAACATTCTTAGAATGTTCTTAGAATGCTCGCTCGCTTGATGTTCGTTTAGTGTGAATGGATATTAAATTCATTTTACTTTATAAAACTTAACGGAAGAGATTTTTCATTCTTTAACATAGAGAAGGATAAACATTATTTTAGATTTTGTTTTTTTTTCTGTGTTTCTTTAGCAAAGACGTTTTAAAGGTACGACAGGATTTGTAGTATTTTAAGGTGTTTAAGCTCGTATATTTTGGACCTAATAATGGCGAATTAATATGCAATATTAATAAAAAGGAGGCGAAGCCGTAATCTAGTCAGTTTTATTCATAAATGCAACAGAAATATCTTTTATACCGATACGACCACGAGCTTAAGATAAAATTAGTATATTATTTCAACTCACAGGATGATATCATGAGCACACTTCAGGTATACGCAATGAATAATAAGTGGCTTTATGAATATTAATTATCACTTATGCAGTCATTAAACGTGACAAGACTCGAGTGGAAGCCGTGATATTGTTCTCAATTATTCCTATGAAATCTGAACTGTGATGAAATACTGAAATATGATATAATTTTTGTATAAAAACACGATATCTTTCTTACTAATACCGAACTAAAGACGCGATTGTAGAATTTGTGTTTGATTCCAAGTGTGTAGGAATAAACCATTTCATGCCAAAATTCCTAAACAGACTTTGAATAAACTATTTAATGTTGTCTTAGATTTTCGCGATTGTTACACATTTCAATAAATCGTCATACATCGGAGATGTCAACCCAGTCCTGAGGATCCAGACCCTCCCCCCCTTCAAGTTCTTCGAAAAAGAGATCCAGCACTGCTATAGGAAGTACTAAAACTATAATTTGTAGTATTTATTTCATTAGAAATAGTGAAGTAGTTTTATAGTGGTCTTTATATTACAGGATAATAAAACATCATAAAAACAAGTTATTTACTTATTAATTGGCGACGTTATTTTATCCTGTAAATGCGCACAACACAGGTTAAATAATATGACAGAATAAATTCTTAGATTGTTTGATAAATTTATGTTTTCTAGTATTATTGCGCGGGGCGTATATTATGGGTACTAATTGCAATCAGTAGTAATTTACTTAATTGCTCAACTACCTAATATTAACAACAATTGCAATGTAAGCGATACTGCTCATTTGTTGAAAGAATTGCACGTGTATACATGGTGTGGTACCTATGTACAAGGGTAGAATATTTATATCTAATACATTCAATATTTGGGGTGCCTAAATCTGGAATATCGCATGATATATGCAAAATAAAAAAAAATGCTTTTATTTTTTATTAAAAGTTCTGCAAATATTTTGTAGGCTTAAATAGATTTTCTTTAACCTTGAACTATTAATTTAGTTTCATAATTTTATATCCTTACAAAAATAGAACAACCTTTTTCGTAAAATATGTTGAAGATTACTGTGTTAGCCCACAGACTGGGATAAGTTTAAAATTTGTCAAAATATGAGAAACTTTAAAGGTTCACAAATAAAGATGTAGAGGGACATACACACGAAAAAAAACATTCAATCGAAATTAGAATCTTCTCTCTTCTTGAAATCGGTTAAATTTTATTAATGAAATTCGTAAGATTTAGGCGTAAATTTTTCCATTTACATACAAAATGTTCATGTGCCTATTAACAAATAGATACTAGGTAGGTTGAATGAGTCGTTTCGTTGTTAAGGCAATAATTTATGCGTACTTTTTATAAGCTGACTTTTTTTTCTATTCGTCAAGGTTATTTGATCGAAAATGAATCATAAAGCTGAGACCGCACTTTTTTGTCTGTTTGCATGTGAGGTAAATCAAGATTTGTTATTGTTAAGCTTCTAATTCCGTATAGCAGGTTTTTATCTATCTTCCGAACAAAAAATCACCTTTGATAAGTAAAAATACAACCTTGACCGGTTGGTTATTGTTAGTTTATTACGGCTGGTATCAAAATATTATCTACACAAATATAATAAATTTATTATTATTAAAGACAGCATCTTTCTTAATACATACCTTATTCTTCTGTTCGGATGTTTGTCATCTAATTCCTCTAAACGATTGACTGCTGAGTCAGTCCCTGGATGTTTTAAGAATCGGACATAGTAGGGTGCTGTAGGCGCTGGTACTGGACAAGAAAAGGTCTATCGGGTCCGATAGTAATACTTAATACATACAAACCATATATATATCGTTAGTCTCACTAAAACTCGAACGAATGAACGGATTTATGTCATCTTGGTCTTGAAATGTTCGTGGAGGTCCAGGGAAGGTTTAAAAGGTGAGAAAATTGAAATAATTGCCGAGAAACCCCTAAAACCGGTCCTTTACTATTTCCCATACAAACGTTCTAAATGGAGGCAGTACGAAGTCTGCCGGGTCAGCTAGTAACATTAATAATGGTCTGATATGTAGGATTCACTAATAACATTACAATTCGTAGAAGAGCGAGAACAGTAATTCTTCCATCAAACGCCTATTCATATTTTTTTAGCAAAGGGTTCATTCAAGTATTACGTAACGCAGGTTGGGGGAGGGGAGGGTCTTGTAAAACGTTACGGTGCGTTATGGGGCCGGGAGCGGGCATAACAACAACCATTTTCACCTAAAAATTTTGGTAAAATGTTACATAATGTCCAGGGGGAGGGGTACAGAACAATCTTACGGTGCGTTACATGTGTGGGAGGGGGGTCTAAAATTTTCAAAAATTGCGTTACGTAATACTTGAACGACCCCAAAGCCGTAAGTTTTCAATTGTGTAAAATCTATATCCCTTGTACTTAATAAACGACAAATTATTTTAATATGTACTCTTTAATCTCGTACTATCTAGAGATAGTCATTTGTCATGGTCACTTTAACACAGTTAAGATTTGTGTACTGTTAGGCCCTTCTCTCACTCAGATGCTATGCGTCTGAGACGCAAACCCATTAAATTCTACTGGCATGTATGTCAAATGCTGTCAAACTAGCTGAGTTTGTATGACGGCTACTACTAAGCGACGCGTATGACACTAGTACGAAATACAAATTTCTTGAGAATCGCTTCGTGAGTGAAGGGCCTTAAAGTAATTGCTCTTAAGATACTTTCAGTCTGATTCCAATATTTTTTAAAAGATCCAATTATTTTTCTTGGGCTAAAGAAATCGTTGCTATTTTATATTATCCATTTCGTTGCTGGTTTAATCTATTCATTATTCAAATCTACAATTTCGTATATCCACATATTTTTTGGTATTCTAATACGATGTCTACCCAAATTACAAATTTTCTTAGGTTTTGTTCTAATAATTGACGAATTTGGTCAAATCCTAGTCCCAAGTGGGTCTTGGCACCTTCCTCAGCAAAGTGTCTTCGGGCGAAATGTGTATCGGATTTGAAAAATCCACTTCGATGTTTTCTGGTATAGTTTGGAAGAATGTGATTCGGCTATCTGGAAATAATAATAGTAAGCATGAGTATTATGTGTTGGATTTAGTGAGTATTTCTATATTGGAGATCATAATTTGATTGCCCAATAAAAATTGACAGCATGTATGCAAGTAGAAATTACCAACTTATTTTAAAATGGCAAATGGTAATGGTCATGCTTTACATTATGGTTATATAATAAAGTCAAAACATTTCTTCCTGTATGTTTTGAGTTTGTATTATTCCACCTTTATTTGGGGATCTGACCTTTGGCCATTCTCAGACCATGCATATTTGCTTACTTCTTTAAGTTTTCATAGATAGAGGTATGTACTAGTGAGGTTCAATACTAACACCCAGTACACCAGTAGACTATGATACTAATAGAGGCAGGTAGTATTACCAGTGAGGTTCAGAGCGGCGATGATGTGCTGCAGGTGGTGTGGCCGCAGGGAGGCGTGCACTGATATCCGCTCTCGCTGTAAGCTGCGGCGATGGCGGGACGATCGACCCAAAAGAGGGAGGGAGAACACCGTTTCTGATAAAGGTGTGTCGTCTGGTCCAAATTCCTGGTCGAAGAAATAAGGAGTTGTTTAAATCTAGACATTCTGAATATATATTTTTGACAATATGCTCGTGTAAGATATTTCAATATGCTTTTTTTCGCTCTAGAATTATCTCTAGATCCCAATTTGTCCTTGTATAGTCACATACCTAGTGCTAAAATTTCTAATACAGTTTATCTATCAGCATAAAGTATTTCCAAGGAAAAAAAAGCTGCCAGTAAGCTAAAAGAATTCAAAGTCACCAAACTCACCAGACATTTTCCACTGACGCAATAGGAATTATTATCCCCACAAGAAGTACCCAAAGGAAACCAGCCGTCTTGGCCGTTTACGAGGTAGAAGCGATGCGACACACGTTCATCCTGGCACGCTATACGACATGGGCGGTCGGGATCCTCTGAAAATCAAGTGCTCATGTTTAGATTATGACTTAGTTGTAAGCAGTTTATTGGGACACTAGCGCTGCAGAGTTCCAGAAAATTTAAGGAATAAAAGTTTTTGGGACTAATAAATAATTCTTCATTTTGAGGCAAATTTGAAGAAAACATTCCAAGTATGTACTGAAATTAGTTTTTTTTTTAGATTAGCGACTATATTTATCACAAAGGAAAATTTAAAGAAAATGTGAGGAAAATTAACTTTATCTTGCCTTTTTCCCAGATCTTACGTTCTAAGTTTCTCGCTTGTTTTAGACCAAATACGTGAATAAATTATACTATCAAAAAGATTCGATACTTGCAACGAAGTATGTGACCGATACCTTTAGTTTAGTTAGTTTTATTGCCAAAACTTTCTATATTTTGACTTAAAAGATTGTAGTTTTAGTTTACCTAATGCTGGTGAGATCTGCATTCCAAGTCCGGAAAGTCTTCTGACTCGTTCCTTGTATTTTGAGCAAACCATCGTTGCATATTGATATGGCGACCTCAGTTGGTTGCAACTCTGTAAAGAAAATTTTAGATTTTTAGTAAGTTTTAGTAGTGTGTGGTCTTGATTGTACAGTGTGTGATCGGACCAAGACACGTAGGCCCAGCATACGGTGGAGGACCCGCGGCAGTGGACCGCGGATAGGCAGGTCTTGGTCCAGGAAGTCGGGCGAAATCCCTCCCTGCGAGCAGTTGTGTCGGCGATGATACGCAGGGAATCGGCGTGGAATGCCGTTTTTTTTTTCGCAGCGCTAGTGGCAGACTGTATGAGACACTCTCACTACACCGTACAGTACTCACCGCAGTCGCGTCGTCCCCCGGGCGGCACAGCTGTATGGTGGTGTGCGCGCGTGCGGGCGACCGTACGAGGCGCAGGCCGGTGGCGCCGCGCACGCAGCGGTAGTGGCAGGCACTACGGGCGCGCCATTGTGAACCAGTCGCTCGGCGCCATGGACCGGACTTGCTTTCGCTACTGTTAGATCAAATGGCATGTATTTTTTGCACTCATTTGTTTCGAAATAGGAGTTACAATTGGTAATAGGTTAGCGTGGTATGAGCATGTTATGGAGAGAGAGAGGAGTGATGAATCCGAATACCATGTGATATGATGAGCACCCATTAGGTAAGAATACAGAGGAGTATGTTGGTCGAGGTAGACCAAAGAAAAAATGGATTGTGTGAAAAGTGACATGAGCAGGAATGTTGACTGTTGAAATGGCGACTGATAGGCGAGAATAGAAGAGAAGGTTATATTGTGCCATATAAACCAGTGGGACCAGGGCAAGAAGAACAAGAAGTGGAGTGACTAAGACTCACGTAGTGGTGTGCGGTGTGGTAGTTTGTACTTGTAAAGCTTCCCATTCACAATCAGTCGGTGTGAGAGAGAATTCCGTATCTGTGTTACCCGTGCAAGTAAATTTCTGAAAGAAAAAATTGTATTGTATAAAATGGGATCCTCCAAATGTCTCAATTGAATACACTCTTTTTTGCTACAACAGTAGATATATCTTCAATAGTTACCCTACAAACTCCAGAGATGCAGAAGTACCCTCGCGTGGTGGAACAGGCAGTGCCATCGGGTAACGCCCAGCCACGTGATTTGTACCCACCGCCTCGAGTGTCACACCATACTGCGCATGCGCTACTAGGATCTGAGGAAGAGTTAGACAATTGAACTATGGAGGCAGAAATTAATTTGGTTGCAAATTGATCAATTAACTGACCAGTTTTTGGGCAGATTATTTAGTCAAGGGTCATTGGTTGATCTAATAATCAAAGAAAAAAAAAAATTAAATAGCTCTTGTAAGTTTTTGAGTTGTAAAATTCTACAAAAGGCCTAGAACCTATCATCATTATTATGTTTTGGCAATACCGACAATTTCTTACACATTTTTACTGACGTTTACCCCGAAAATTTTGTTAACTTACCATCAGCATCCATTCTCTGTAGGCCAGTTCCAATGAGATCAGGGTCCACATCGCGCGCTCTTGAACAAATTTGATCGGCAAATTCTCTTATCGTCATTCTTGGCACATTTTTACACTGAAAGAAATACGAGTAAGCTTAATATTTAGCAAAAAAGGACTTTTTTGAGCACTAATTGAGGAAACCATATAAGAAGGAACAGAATTGAAACTAAATATCGTAGAAGAAATAGTTATCTACAGCTATCTATTTGGCAATATGCTTACCTGTTGTGCGTGGCAAGATTGATATTTCTTATCATATCCTTGACAGTAACTTTTACCGTTTTCGTGTCTGAAAATAAAAATAAGAAAATGCATGCTCTACAAAGTTTTAGTAATATATCGCATGAATATAATTAGGTGTGTTATTTAAGTTTTCTCAGTTTTTAATGAATTTATTCTTAAGAACTTAAAATTAAGTGTCCTCCAATATCAAGGTACCTGTACAATTTTCTAAATCTCATAAAGCTTGATGATAAATCATCACAAGATTTACGGAAAGTTTTGGTACCAAGTAAATGTAACAAGTCTACTTCAGCTATAAATTAGCCAATGGCTACAATCACTCACCTAGGCCTAGTACATCGTCTAGAGGCCACAGCAACACCAGCAGCCGCTGGCACATGTTGCTCGTCCAACAGACAAGCCGAGGCGCATTCCGACCACCTCGACCAGCGGCCCCATCGAGCGCTTGTGACCAACCCTCGAGCCCCACCTCGCTCCACGCATTCACCACCACGGCAGTACTATGGTAACATATATGAAACATTCGTAGATACTAGTCTCAAATAAGGTTTTTTTTTATTGTGAGGAAACGATCAGGCAGATTGTTTATAGTTGAGTAGCAATCATTCACCAGCTTTAGTCGGAATGAGAGCTATTTTTTATTGCTCTTTGTGGACTACTTCATACAGATTTTCTATGAGAATCCGGAACTGCCACAGTCTAGTCAGCCTAAATTTGAGCTGTAGTTTATAGAATATAGCTAAGCTCCACAATTTTAAAATAAAATTATCATAATATCTCACCATATCCTCTCCACACCTCGTGCCTTCCAGAGCAGGATGTGACGTCCAAGTATACCTTTCCCTTTGGCAGTGCAAGTCTCTGCATATATCTTCCAGATTTTGTGCTGCTGAGTGTCGACTTCCACGACCATATTTGAGCATACCTAAAAGAGTAGAAAGTAGAAGTGTAAGTAAAAATATCAGACTTGGACAGTTTTTTGAGGCTTTAGATTTGACTTCTTTCTGCATTTTCTGCACAATGGCTCCTCATTAAACAAAGTTTTTCAGTTAACTTACACTGCTGATCAGCGTCAAATCTTTCACCCGGCAGTATTCCTTCTGCACTGTGGTCAAGCTGTCCAGCAGAATTACCGTGATCGAGAAGGCATCTAGATTGTACTGTGCTAAAACATGAATAGGTATTGGGTACAAATTAAGAGTACAACTATTGAATTTTCGAGTTAAAGTTTATTTAGAATCAGTAAACGGCTTTTGTATTAGTTAAATAAAATAGTAGAAAGCTTAAATACTAAAAACGGAAGGATAAAAGTTGTTTCTTACTCGAGAAATTTTTGCAAATAATTTTTACTACATTGTGACCACGTTATTTTTCCACTACCGAGTGTTGGGCTCATGATGTAAGCGCTGGGATCGCAGCCGTTATCCGCCAATGGACCATCGTGACGCATACCTAGACTGAAAGAAAATTTTAAAGATTTGATATAAAAAGAATGTACCAATTTTTCATAATCATATTAATTTTCCATTCTGAATATTTCCTGTTCATAAGCATAGGTTAGCACTTACTATCCACATTCCAATATATCTACTGATCTCCTTGTCAGCTATTGGCAAAACATATAGTTTTCTCAGGAACAATTTTATTCAAGCATATATTTGTAGGCTACTTACTTATGTCCAATTTCATGTGCTACAACATAAACACTTTCAAAATGTCTTCCTTCGTTAACTGTACAACTACTGGTCACAGTACACATACCAGCAACAGGCGCCAAACCTAAGAAAATATATAACGATTCTCTTAATTTATTAATATTAACTAGAAAATTGTATAGAGAATAGTATTTATTCGACTCACCCACAACTTGGCTGCTAACTTTTCCATTTTTATTGACAACGTATAAATCAAGACCTGTTAAAATTAGGGCGTGGTCCCAATGCAATGGGTCAGTGTCACCTGGAGGATTTTCTAATCTTTGCCACGTACAAAAGTTACTCAGAAATCTATCGATATCATGCGGCCTTTTTAAATTCACTGGATCTTCATGGAGAATTTCTAGTCTCTTCAGTATGAAGTTGACTGGTCTTCCCAAGCTTGGGTCATGGTAAATCAATTGTACAGCATTGATCATAGCTAATACGAATCTGACTAATTCCCTCTCCGTTTCTTTAGGGAAATTGACTGTCATATGTTTGTACAAATCTCTATCTACGAACACAGCGGTTTCCACAAATATCGCTGGCAGAACGGCTCTCTTTTGTCGGCTTTCCTCTATGACTAATTTACCAACAAAATCGCCTATAGTTTTGTTCCTATGAGCTAAATTTAATTTAAAATTATTTAGACTATCGCTTGTATCTGAGTGTATTTCTCTTTTTCTTCTGTGTTTCGTCCAATTTTTTATATGTTCTGGTGTTTGGGATAAATGTGTGCTATGTCTTTCTACACAGACGCCTTCATCTTCGCTGATATTGTTATTATCGTCTGTTATAGAACGTTTCGTAATTATATGAGGTTTAGAATCTTCGTTGTGAAATCTTTCAGGCAATGGATGAATAAAATAGTAACTATCGTTTGTTTTTATTAGTCCTCTCTGAAAGGAAACAAACAATGATAATACGGTTACTTGAACAGCTCGTCAAGTAGTATTATGAAGGATAAGTTAGTATACATATAAAAACACTAAATTAGCAACGTTAATATTACAAAGAACCTATTAAAAGCCAATCAGTAAAACTTAAACAATACCAGAAGAGGTGGGCAAACGTAACGTTGCATGAATATGCAAATGCAGAAAAAAATAAGCGACCACAAAAAGATTTAGCGAAACATGAATTGTTTAACAAAATGTTGTTATCTTACCACATCTTCACACGCATACAAAGCAGCATTCTCACTTTTATAATAACACGAATCTAGTTCCTTGTCCGTGTGCTGGTCGAAGACGGCCTCCGTTCCGTTCGACCACCTCTTCAAAAGTAGGAACTGTGGGTCTAGGAAGTTGTTTTTGGGACTTAGATTGATATTGAGGTGTTTCTTCAGCGCGCTTATGTCTGGATTGTCGTTTTCTAGCGATCTTTTGCGACGCTTCGGCCGTTTTAGATGTGCTATCTCGAATTGTGCATCTGCAATTGTTTTCAAAGGTAATATTAAAGGGGTATTTTTTACATTACTCAAAAGTGACCTTTGTTTAATTTCGCATTAACATGAACATTTTTATAGATGGAATGAAATGTTAAATAATTTAAAAATACTCAAATAAGAAGTACTCTAACTTTTTCATGTTCAGTTACAGCGATTGTTGTCTTAATCATTTTTGTTTTCAAAATATTGCTAATATGATGAATGGATCACTACACTTACTTTCATGGTTGGCGCCAAAGAGAAAAAGCTTTTCTGATTCGGAAAGATGGTTGAGCAGTTGCGTGGAGTGATCCTGAAACAATTGAAAAAGGACTAAATAACGTATAATCTGCGTAAAATTTCTCTTTCAATCAATTTCATTACAATTAGCGTAATAAAATAGGATTTTTCAACCTAATCTTCAAAGTCTTGGTAGGTACGATTTTAATTTTTTTTTCTTTTGAGCCAAACGATATGATATCTCCTTATCTTGTTATATTTTTTTTAAATATAAATAAGTTAGAAGATGCATAATTTGTGCGTATATTATGTATACGGATGTTTGTCACCTATCTCCTAAACCACTGGACAGATTTAGGTTTAATTTTGTTTGTTGGTATATTTAAGTGGGTCCTTGAATGATTTGAAAATGCAATTGGACCCGTGGCTCTAGTACTAGATAGGACAACATCTGTTGGGTGTTCTAGTACACTTATAAAATTTATATAATTATATTTTAGGTGCATATGATTAGCCGAATACTTTTAATATATTTCACATAAAAAATTACTCAATACAACAATTGCGTAAATTCCCAGAATTATTACAATTTTGTAATTCAAATATGAATATTCAATTAATTTAAACACTAATTAACTTGTAATTTATAATCTGACTATTTCATTAATTTTGGTACATCCAAATTAAACACAGGAAGCGGTAGTAGCGGCATTGGATCAATTAAAACTTTAGCTTAACGATTTAACCTCGTTCGATACAAATGGCAATATACTATTGTTTTGGAGTTATTAGCTAGAAAATAGCCTCGACACTTTTTGACAATAGACATTTTTCACACGACTGTCTGTGCTTAATCGAAATTGAAGTGTGGACCAAGTAGTAATAGCGAAGAAATTTATTTAAAATCTAATAATTACTTTAAAATATATAAAGAGTAATTGTATAAAATAAGATATAAAACTAATCGAAGACACATAATTTTGTATCTAATTTTTCGGTAAAAATATCAAATTAATAAACAGTCCGTGGCCTTATGTTTGATGTTCCACGGTACTAATTTAAAAATATCCCTCTTCTTTCTCTAAATGTTTGAATTTAAGTTTAGCCACAACGAGAAACTGTAAGACATGAATATAACACAGACAACATTTTCAATTTTATAAAACGCTTGCAGCTTACAACTTCAACCATACAAAGAATACTTAAAGCGACTGCTAGTTTATGATTATCTACAAAAATTACAAATGTTTTGTTCCGCGTTTAAGAACGCTCTTTATCTGGACATTTCCTTATTTTAAACGTTGCCCAACTTGACTTTCACTATAATTCTATAACGGGCCTTTTTGTTTTTTTTTTTGCCTTTTTCGTCGACACATTTTCACTATGGTGCAACACTTGCAACGTACCTACCTAATGGACGTTTCTTTTGAAGATAATTTAATGATTTGCATATTTATTATAACCATAGCCTTTAAATTTTAGCGATCACGTGGGACTTCTGTTATAAAACCAGCATAACCACTAAAACCCAGTGATACTGTCGTTGATTCTCAAAAACTTTGATTAATTTCAGACTATTTTATTACAAGGAATTAAAAAAAAAATTAGGACTGCAACCTGTGATAAAATATGAGATTTCTACATCGTATCTTAATACCGATAAACGTAATTATCTAAAATAAATAAGAAAAAAAAATTAAGATAATTTGGATAACAGTTTATTTAAAAAATAAACCGCAATGTGATAGTTTAACTGTCATCGAAATTATATAATAAAGTATAGTTACTATTACACGGCATTACTCTTACTTTCACGTTGACCTCAAGGTCGATGACTTAATAGCGACAAAGTTGATAGTAATAGATTTTAACTAGCTCTCCCTACAGGTTCACTTGAATAGATTTAATGATTCATCGCGAATGCAAAAATTAATTATCATTTTTTATATTATACATGTCGCCAAATTTCTAATGGTGGGAAAATAATTTTCTTTTATCATAAAGAGGTTTGTTTTATATTTATAGTTATGAAGAGAGCCCAGTAATATTTTAAAGCTTCGAAATACCTCTACCAAAAATATGAAAAGTGAATGATACCGAACTAGTATCTAATAAGTAACATGGATAAAATCATCTAAACTTAAAAAGGG
>DVVJ01000954.1:0-12706 GCA_018234505.1 Junonia neildi neildi | reverse complement strand
CTCACATAACCCGGTCTCCCCCCCAGGAGTCGGGTATCTATGAAGATTTACCCTGCGTCAACAAAAAAAAAAAAAAAGTCGGACTGTCAAAATCAGTAACTAGAGTTTAGGAATAAACAGACGTATCGCGTAAATATTTATAAGTTTATGTTTAAAAAGGCTTTTAATGAAAAGCTATTATTTTGATATTACAAATAGACACTTCAATTTTATTTTTATGTAAATACATGAAAGATAACATTATTTTATTTATTTTCTACAGGATGTCTATTGAAATAGATTAACTATAATGAAGTGGCTATAATTCTTTATTGCTTATTTGTTATTTTCTTTGAAGTAGATTTGTTTTTTTTTTTATACAAAATTATATTCGAAATAAGTTTTTTTACGTTATTTACACTTTTGTAATGTTATTTTATTTTGTCCACGACTCTTACTTAAAATTTTATTCTTAAAATAATAATAAAGTTAACATAACTGTACAAAATATAACCTCGCGATGTGAAACAAAAAGACAGGTGGAAAGACTACGAGCTTTTGAGATATTAACTCTTTGTGTTCAATTATCTTATGGTTCGCAACTCAACACGGAACACTAAATATTTGTTCGTCTTTTTGTCTCTCATAGCATCATAACTTCCGTATTTTTTAATTAATCTGTATAAAATTTTTATCAAGATTATTAAAATGTGAAAATTCATTTATCATGATATTTATTTTCATGATTTTTCGTATTATTCTAAAATGGTTTTTAACTTAACAAATTAAAGCGTAGAATATGTAGCGACGCAGAATAATAAAAAAAAATATGGTATTTGCAATTCGGCATGGTAATAGATCGTTGTCTGAGGGAACTAATTGTAAGACAGACAGATAGAGCTCAAACTTTCAACTTCCCTTAAGTTTAAAGTTTGAACATTAGATAGTTTCTAGACTTAAAATATCTATACAAGTCAGTTATGTCTTTACAAAAAAAGCATAAAGCGTTAAGTAAAGAAATTGTAATTATTTATACATATTGAAATTAAAACCATTAGAGACTATTAAAACGAATAACAAACTTTATGTCACAGTGTAAGTAGTTTTATCAGAACGTTAATATTTCTTTTTTTTATTGCCACGTTTAAGCTACATAAATATTTTTTTCTCGACACTTCAGTTGATAATGTTAGCTAAGTTTAATGACTTATTTGAATATCAGTTGCTAACTTTTTTTCTGTTATCTTATATATATAATTTGACCACGACTTCTGCGGTAGATAGCTACATATAATAAGTTGTATTAACATTAACATATTAGATAAAACTTTGAATAAAAGATTCTTGTTTAAATACGTACCTATTTGCGAAAGTTTTAATTGTAGCAATGTTGGCGAAAGTTCAAGGAAAAAGTCGTGAAAAGATTTCCTCTCGAATTTGTAACTCAATAGACGAAAATACCTTTTTCATATTTATATATTTTTCTTGTACCGAAATATTGTCTTCTTTTATTAGCAATTAAAAAATAAAACTGTCAAGCGGCACATATTCGATTGATATATTGATAACTTAATAATAAAACAAAACGAGCACAAAAACTTGAAACAAGAGGTCCGATCAATCAAAAAGGGATCCCCATTAGTTAACAGGCAATTGATCTAACCAATGCATAGGCGTTCGATGACAGCCTTGAACTGATTTTTTTTAATTTTTCACGAGGCCCTCACCGATTACATTAATAGGTCGATGAAAGTCTGGCAATCAGTCACGTATGTCCTGGTCGATTGATATCCAAGATCCACAGTTATTAGTTCGTGGATATAGAGCGTGAAATCAAGCGTTCGGTAAGAAGTAGTAAGGTAGGTATATAGGAGCAAAACGTGCCGGCGGCTCCTCAGTCGCAACTTGCTAGCACTCGCACCCTGAGCGTCGCTCGGAGCGCCACCGACTACCGGCAAGGAATTTCTATGTACTGTGATGTTAGTAAACAATAAGTGTATAAATAAAAAGCGCGAAGTGAACACCCCGACAGTCTTGTTGTGAATTTAAATGGACAATCATGTCTCTTCCGGGAGTTTTCCTTTTTTCCCATTATGTGGAAAGCTTTTGGGTAAGTTTAGTGTTAACTTCGAAGTTTTACTGAAAGAAACACGGTATTGTTTTAAATTTTTTTTATTAAAATAATATTAATAAATATTTTTACCATTGCTATTTAACTTAAAATTAAAATTCTAATTACAGCGTCTTTTTAATAAATTACATAAATGTAGATAACATAACAAACGTGAACATCGTTTCGTGTACATAAAACGTAACATTAAAAATTGCAATACATTAGTAGATCCATGTACATAAAGTATGAAACATTAATGTTTTTTGTGTCGGTGGAAGCTATACATTATTCACGCATTTTTCTTGTGTATCATCCGTTGATTAGACGTTACACCATTATTGCGTGTTTCGGGATCGAAGCTACTACGGTCGTGGTTAGTTAGCGACTTTAAATTTGTTTTTTACATCTTATTAATTGAGTTAATTGTGAATAAAACGAAAGCTCTATGTTTAATCTACTCTACAATTATTTTTTCTATCCATATTTTTTTGTTTATGTTTATTGTTATACAAGAGAAGCTTAGATCTTGAACGTACAATTTTATCTATGTGTTCTATCGACATAAATTTTATACGGTTACAATTAAGAAAAGTCGACTACTCATCCATAAAGCAGGTTACGGTCGATGGATTTTCTTTAAAGTTCATAGCTTCCTGCGCATATATATAGTTGTTTTAATGTTTGACCTTTTCGATACCATGAGCCTAACGAAAGTACTGTAGTTGTTATCTTAAAAGACTTAACATTTACGATCAAAATGTTTTACAGTTTTTATTTCGACAGGAATCATGAGTTAGTCATGGACACTAATAGCTATTTTGACTTTCTATGAATAATTATACCATATTTGAGATCATCGAACCAGAGATTGTCGAATAAGTTCAATGATGATACATTTTTAATTTCTTACATAAACATTAATTTAAAACAATTTATTACCTTTTTATTCAATTACTCAATATAATGAAAATTTACTACATCACATTTACTATTTACTAAAAATAAGTTTGTATTACTAATGTCTAGACCTAGAGTCAAAGGTGTCTAATGCAATTCGATAAATTCTTATAAATATTCATGGATTTAGAATTAATTGGTATTAAATAGACCTCATAGATCGTGAGCTACAATCAAGCACGTATGTAATTGTAGAGTTTAGACTGATTGAATTATATTACAGTGCAGCGCCGAGAGTTGACTGAACGATCGAAAACTCGGTCGATTATTATAAGATTTTTCTTTTTATTAACGAGCAATAACTTAATTGGACATGTTCATAGAGCCCAAGCAACCAGAAGCAATACGTGCGACTAGTTAACCGCATCGTTGAATATTCAGTATTTGTTCACTCATCACGGTTTAATATTCAAACGGTCGCTAACTCTTGCCTGATTCTAGGTTAATTTTTTGCTCTATAGAAAATAATGACATTTTATTGAAGGCACCATGATGTCGGTCAGAGCGGTCGATCTTTTCGATAATTATTTGAACACTATACTTTAGGTTAGATGTTTGATGTTTTTTATTTCCAAACCTTTGTGAAATAAATTATATAGTTTTCAAACTTTTAACGAATCAGTATTCAGAATTTTTCATATTTCGGTTGCGAGTATATTCAACAATCAGTCATTCCCTTCTTTCTTTCTGTTTTGAATCCTCGTCCCAATAATTCTCATCTAGACACTGAAATATTAAAACACTTGAAACATTAAAGGGAGACAAATATCAAAGAGCACCAAATTTTTCTTTTCGTATAAGGGTTGTTTTCGAATTTCATACAACAAGAACAACTTTACTTTTCTTTAAATTTATGGTGATAAAATATTTAAAAAATATTTTAACATTTGTAAATTTCTTCTTAGAAAGATATCTAAATTAAGGTGAGCTTTGAAACTGTTTTCCCTATTTTCAGTTTAATGCCATCGCGTGCATATTTAGGTACAAATTTAATGATGAATATTCCATGGTCCCTCTCCCCACGTCGTTAAAGGAATGTGCGCTCCAAATTTCCTGTTTCTAGAGCCAGTGGTTTAGGCTGTGCGCCGAACCCCACCAGACATGTTTGACTTTCATATATTATTTCACATATTTATAAATCTGCAAGGGATTATTGTTATTTGACTACCGGAAGTTGTATCAGCGATTTTAATGGAAGTTTCAAATTACTTTTACGCATTACGCTCTGATATTTGCATTTTACGCAAATTTATCTTTAAAATTGCTCATAAGAAATGAATTTTATGTGTATTTAATTAGGCACATAACGTCTGATAAAAATCCTAAAAGTCTGATCATAATTTATCTCGGACTCGCCGCCCAATTTTGTTATTATGAACTGGAGCAACTTCTTTTCGGAATTTATTTTTACAAAACACTTTCTTAGCTGATCTTTATAAAGGAAACCTGCTTGTTGCATTTTGAATCTCTAAATTTTATTGAGCGATTTTTTTTTGTGATGAAGAGTTCAGTGGGGCAATGTGTGGTATTTTTCTTTTAAACATACTTAAAAATTACAAGATCAAAGATTTCAAAGATTATGTTGTTATTATAATATAATTTATTTTAGTAAAAAAGGTAGCAAAAAAATAACTTTAATCTTAATCGATGGAATGTTCGATAGAGTTGACACGATAACAGTTGCAAACATGAAATCAAATCTATGATAGATTTTGATATTAATGATACACTTGCTAAAAGATTTATAAAAATACATTTACTATAACTACCTACGTGTTAATTGTTTCAGCAAGTTCAATATGTTTTCGCAAGGAAATTAATTGTATACCTACCTATTAGAGTCATTTTCTAGTAATCATATATTTCAAGTAAGATGACTATTCTTTTCATTATACAAAATGTAAAAAATATATTGAGGACATAAAAATGTGACAGGGTGTTAATTTGCGTGACCATACATGAGAAAAAAGTAAATTGATATTTTGCTAAACAGTCAATTTGACCACCCACTAGGCAGTTAAATTTTGACCAGGTGGTGGCTCTACCGCGGCGACTACCCTTCCTGGAATATTCAAGGAATTTAATCTCGTGAAAACAACGCTCGCAGTTACTAATCAGAATATTTTTTTAGGATTTCATAACTATCGATATTAACAATACGATTAGAATAGTAATAAGTTAATTGGTTACCTTTTCGCACCTCAATTTATTAATATTGATATTTTTTGTAAATAAATTAATTGGATATTGGTAATATGCATATATGGACTACTTTTTGCAGAAATAAAACGGAAAAAGGGTAACGAATATGGGATCCAAGTCTGTATAGATCTAAAGAGGCGATCGTTAGAAAAAGCTATTCAAATAATTCTATGCAGACAAAGGCGCAGGAAACTATTAGATACTCATACATACTCATAAGTGTAAAATAATTGCAGTCTTATGTTGGTATAGATTTATGTGTACACTTTTAGCAATTAAGTAAGGCAAAAATTTTTTAATTCTAAGCGAATACTAAGATATTGTTTATTTACATACCCTTTTATTTTACGAAAAACTAAATGAATAATTATATTTTAAAGCTATAGATTCTCGCTATCGATGCAAACATAGTATTTATGACATAAATGATCATATAATTATCCATAGCGTTAAATTTTTTAAAGAAACAATTCATGTGCACGACTGCTCTTTTATGGACGTAAATATATTTTAATAGTCTCCATTTTGAGTTACAAGGAACAAGGTTGCTAGGTCATAGATACGTCTATTGTACTGATACGATCTTTGAATTTCCTCTACAAAGCCTGTAAAATGACTCACCTTGACGCGCAGACGAATTGTTCTTATTTAAAAATGTTCCTGACCTTTTTTGTAGACTGAAACATACGTACATTGATAAAAACAAATGATTATTGAATTCGTTAAAAGAGGGTTGGATTGAAGGGTCGATCCCTCGCGACGGAGGCGTGATATAGGTTGGGTTAGATGAGAATATATGTCCATTAGTCGGATTTGATGCGAACGTTTTATAGATAAATGATGGGAGTCTGTGTTTGTACTGCACTTAAATCTATCAAATATATCAAAGTGTTAAGTTTTTTTACTGTAGCAACTATAGGAAAAAAAGCTAACTTAAGTACATTTACATTAAATATTATACTTGGTGCATAGGTAGGTGTATTGATTATTTTTACTGATAACACACATAATAAGTATGAAAATAGTTGGTGTATCCCTCCTCGAAGGGGTATCGAGGTGTATAACAGTATGTATGTATTGTAAGTACCCAGAATAACAGTAACTTATTTACTGTTAGTTCACAATACAGTTATACATATTTGAAGTCCTGACCCAACGAGTAGTGGTGAAACAGGAATGAAATGGGGTCGAGGTGGGAAGATAATCTGATACCTATTTCCGCGTGAATAGCCTAAGCTAGGGAGCTTTGTCAATGGTTATTTAAGCTAGGTTCTCTTTACAAGTATAATTATTCCGAATATCTTATTTCCTTGTTCCTTATTGTGTGGCTTTTCTATAAATAAAATTCATTCCTTGTAACACCCCATTAAAATTTTTACATTCAAATAAACCTAGTCCTTAGGATATATGCTGTATCTAGGTAAAATTCTTTATAGTCCAATTTATATAGAGAGTTCATCAAAATATTTTTTTTAAGTTCATGTAATGGATTGCATTTTTTATAGATTCTTAGGAACAAAAATGTTATGTTAGAAGTAAAAATGTTAAACAGTGGCACAAAAACAATAACTTAAGTTATAATTTTTTGTTATAGTAGTGAAAATTTCGTTAAGAGTACGTACCTACATGTGGGATTAGCAATGTATTGCTTCTTATCAAATACCTTCAACATTTATACAATTCCAAGGAAGGCTATTTTAAATGTTCAAAACGGTTTCAACACAAAACTTCTGGGAAGATAAAACCTTTTTCAAATCATGCTGTTCCTATTCTTACGGTGGGTGCAAGTATGGAACCTTACGTCATGTTAGGCCATTATGAAAACGGTTATTTTAGTGTGCAGCCGGTTATTTTTGGAACGCTAACGAGTCGAATCATATTCATTTCATTATCTAACCCACCTGTGTTTTGTTTGCATCAGTCGTTTATCGATGGCTCAGTAACTGGTTAACTGGCTAAAACTACCCTATTAGTATGATAATGGATTGCCAAACCGGTCGTAAACCTTCATGATACGAAATTTCGTGGCGGCTACGCACCTACGGCTCGCCTTGAACCTCCATCAAGGACATGCAAGGTTTATTATTCACTATTCGATATCGGTGCGCACCCGACCTCGTACTTGGAAAATATTTACGACGAAACAGACTCATTATCGTTTCTCTCATTACGCTTTATGAATACGCGAACGACGCTTCTGTATAATCGCATCGGCGTATCTGATCCGGAGTTATTTTTATGAATAACATTTTATTTACGCTAAAATTACGTAAGAACGTTGACGATTAAGCGGGGGAATGCATAATATATTGTTTAATGAATAAAATTAGAGCGTCATTTAATTCGAATGCCGCGTCCCCGTCTCGTCTGAAGGTTATGCGAAGGGAAGCAGGCCGGCAGACGTATGCGTAGTGTTATAGTGACACATATCCGACGTGGCGAGACGATCGGACTGGGCGGCCTTCGGGATACAAAACGAATAGCGCGGGCTGCGCAGTCTGCAGGGAAGCTGGGCTGTATATAGCTGTGGCTGACTTCAGATTGTCGCGAGAAATAAAATAATTATCGGGTATGCGCCGCGGGAATTAAATACGGGCTCGAAATGTCCATCAAAATATTTTCGGGTGTTCTTGTTTTGCAGGACAGTATTTAGTCCGTTGTTATTAGCGCGTCCGGGGTTGAAATCATTTATTTTAATATAGTCAATCTAGATTGAGCTTTTTTGCCTGATGTACGTCTGAGAATATTGCACTCTGTTAAATTGGTAATAAATTAAAAATGTATACCTATGTCGATGAACCTCCAACAAAATTATAAATTATTGTTTTCTAATTCCGCACATTAATATATTTGAATATTTAAAGTATAGATGGAAATACATAATAAATTAAACACAGAATAAAATGATCAAGCAACAAGGAAACGTTCTATTAATACATCTCAAAATCATGAATGCTTGAAAGTTAACTGGCGAATGCATCACTGCATTATAGATGCAATTAATTAAAGAGATGAACCGCTTGAACTGGCCTCGATAAATACGGAAGAGTTGTCGGTCCGAGTAACTCTACCTTCAATATAACAGGCTATAAACAAATACTTAATATTCTTGAATATTGATATCTTTCGAACACTATCGGCGTATATAAGGCTGGAGTAGGTACCTACTACAGAAAGCAGAAGAGTCGGTTACTTTTTTACAGGCAGTTAATAGGAATTATGTTCTAGGTTTATGATAAACCACCGAAAAACTCTTTACTGATTAAAGATTATTATTTATTAATACTTACTTATTGATTAAAATGAAGTTATAGGCTATATAACATCACACGTGGAGTAGGTAGTAATCATTAATATTAGTCAATTCAATGAATAACGAGAAGTTGAAAACTAATATCGAGCGATAGCAAGTGCGGGGCACAGCTTGTTTATTTCATTTTTTAATTATTTATTAAACGGTAAGTGTTGTTGGATCGTTGCGTAAATAATATGGATGAAAAAATTATATAGGTAGACATCTATTATCTTATGCATAACAGTTACAAAGAAAATTGTCTGTTTGTCTGCCTCTAACAAACGCTACCGACAGACAGGCAGAAATTGCATCGAGGTGATTCCAGAAAAGTTACTCGTGTGCAAGAACAGAATATTAATTAAATCATCTAAATTTTTTATTTAAATCAAAATTTAGTATTTGAATAAATAATAAATATTTGTTAACAATACTTAATATTTCTGAGCGCTGTGATATCGCGCATGAATCTATTTTTATCTCACGCCAGCTACATTTAAAACTTAATATACCTACCTACTTAGAAATACTAGTTGTTATTATTCGAAACTAGATTACAAAACGTTTCACGAATGACGACATTGATGGTTCCTTCATTTAGTTGTTATACATAAATTTTAAATTATTAATACAAAATCAATTCAATGTAGAGTCGGAGACACTCGTACAGACGCACATAGACGAGCAGTCACTACATGCAAGGGTACAAGTAATTAAGGAATTCTCGAGTGCGTGTCAAATTTCTTACATATTAAAAGCCATTCAAGATCTGGATAACAAAAGGGCTCGTTCACACGAGTTTTATTTTAAAAGAACGGATTACTTTGGGCACGTCTGTCTGGAATTCTGAACCAATTCGTAGGTAGGTAGGACCAGTTTTGGCTCGAGTTTTATTATAATACGTTATCTACACAGAATACAAACAAGCGGCGCCCAATTTTACGAGGTTTTTGACCTAGGCATCTTCTTTGTTTCGACTCAAACGACTTAGATAATATAAAAATATAAAAGATAATTGTAAGAAACAGCTATTCGTCGAGGCGATAACCCCATCTTACGTAAGTTTTAGGAAGACTTGTTGCTACAGAACGTCTCGAAACACGCGAACACCATTCGCGTACATTCGACAAACAATTTAATACCTTTATTTGGTTTGTATTTCAACGGTGCAGTCCAGTTAGTCCTATAAATAGGTAATAGCGGTTATTTTAAAGTTGTCTAACTGTCCACGCCCTTTCGTGTTTGCAACGCAACTCCTTAACGCATTAAGCCGGTAATTGCAAACATTGGGTGCGGTGTTTGCCACCGATCATTATTACCGTAAATATTTTGATTACGGGACATATTTTTCTTTGATAAAATTTATGTTATATCGATATCATTTTATTAGCTTTATTTCGAATTAAATATTAGCTTACATTTTTAATACATTTTATATTTTATACTCATACACCTATTAAATAAATAAAATATTAAATAAAAATTTATCATTATAAATTAACATAAATTGTGAGTAAGTCTTCTAAAAATATAGTAAAACTAAAATTATTTCGTTCGCGACTACGTTGATATCTTGATTTACGATTTGTATTTAAAACAAAGACTAATTTATCTTCGATCTTAATGGCTTTATTTAAAATTTTGGGACTCTAATTAGCGATATTGTTATTTACGGTTTGCTCGTTCTAGGAATACTAATAGGTGCTGGTTTAAATTAAACGCGATTTCATATTTTTTAATTTAACAATTAGCACTGAAAATTAACACTTATTATTTATATTTCAATGATTAAGTTGTACATCCATTTTATTATCATACTAAGCACATTCGAATAAATGTAGTTTTAATTTTATTACTTTATTAAATATTATTATACATTATAATTAAAAGATGTATACAGTAAAACCGTCTTTAGTCTGAATTCTACAGAAACAAATACCTACCTTTTAATTAATATCAAAATAAGTTGTGTCAGCATTACTATAGGTAATACTATCTACTATGTACCTACACTAAAAACCAAACATATTAGTATAATAAATAGGTATCTAATCGTACAATTGTGGAAAAAGAAATGATTTAAAATGCCTTTTGACATTATTTATTCATACTAATTGATATAAATGTAGCTGATATTTCGCATGATAATAAATTAACGATCACAAAAAACAAACAGATGTCTAAACGAAAAATCTTAATGCATCGCTTGGATGTAAAACATGTTGATTAATTAGTTTATTATACAATATAGAGACGAAGATTACATATTTTACTAGCTGATGCCCGAGCGAAAAAATGAAGATTTCATAGGTTTTTACAATTTCCCGCGGAACCCAAATCCCGTTTCTAAAATAAAAGGAGCTTATTTCACCTCTATCATCATCTGTCTACTAGTTAAAGCCTCTTCAACATCGGTTCCGGAAATTAGCCGGAACTATCAGAGAGACAAAAAATGGATGTTTTGTTATAAGTATCGTACGTTACATGTATGGATAGGATTGAGTAACTGTGTATGCACTTGCATCTTTCGAGGGCGTCTTGTTATGTCCAATGAGATGTAATTGTTGTCATTGACACCACGTAACCAATCAAACTCATTATGAACGTACTCGTCGTTAACTAGGCACTTAACACAATAGACAACAGTGGTTGGTTTATTTTAGAGTTAAAAATTAACCGAGAACTTATTTAATGTATTCAAATAGCAACTTCTAAGTTTTTGCCAATTGTAATAAAGATAAGACCGTTAAAAGTAGTTTTAATTTCTTCAAATGAATGAATAAAACGTTAATAAATAAACTACCTATTTGGTACAAGTAATGGGTAATCGTCTGCATATTTATTTAGCAAGATAATATCTTATATTATTTTACTTGTTATCGTAACTTTTGGATTCAATTTATTATAATTTAAAACATTTTTTTACATTACAAATAACTTAATTAAGAGTTCAGCTGCGGATTGAGATTAATACACAAAATTACAAAATTACTTCATATTTTTTTTTTGATATAAATTTTAGAAAACTCTTCATCATTCACCATGACATGTTACCAATGAATCCAAAATTCTTGCTGCCTTCACAATAAATCGTTATGATAATAATTCAATATCTTCCATACGATTTTACACACATTAAACAACCAACGTTTCATATTTTCAAGTTCATATACAGCCGTGCTTATAAAGCTGCGAGTGAAACTTATAAAACTTAACTACGCATAAATTTTAAACATCATAAAGGTTTTTTTATGCGGCGTACGTGATCGCACCGTCAGAATTCGGCGTTATGTACTTACTACAGGTAATGTGTACATTTCCTGCTCAGGAACATTCAAGGTAGGGTTTGCAATGACCTTGAAAGGGCACCATTCTCGTTCGTGACTGCTATCTGACCTTCACAACCCTATCAGTTGGGGAGAGGGAACGTGAGCAAGGGACGCTGGTCGCGAAGTCAGTGCATAAATTATCGTGGAAGGGGATTTGTTTTATGGTTAAAATTATGAAGAGGTATGAAATATGTAATACAAAGACAAAGAGTAGTTTTATTGCCAAAATGTTGAAGGCCACATCGTAACTTTAGGTACAGCGTTATATACCTAGTAAATGATATTTTATCCAAGTTCTTATTGGGAAAACTTTTGTATTTATAATGACAGGAACGCAAGTTTTCTAAGAGTTTGAATTCGGTCTTACGTTGTGCGTAACTAAAATATTAATTGTAATATGTATTTCCTAATTCTATTAATAACAATTTAGTGCTAAAAGCCGTAATAACGGATAGCTTTGCCTTTTTTATATGATTGTTGTTTATTTTATAACAACGATACACTAGTAGCAATAAATTGCTTTTAAAAGGTTTTAGCACTGTTATAAAAATAATTATTAAGAATAAATGTCTGCCGTATCTTCTAATATGTCCAATATTTAATTTATGACTACAAGGATAGGTAGTATAGACCGTTAATATTTCGTTTTGTTTTCATTTATATACGAATAATATAATCTATACTAATATTATAAAGAGGAAATCTTTGTTTGTTTGTATTGAATAGGCTCCGAAACTACTTGACCAATTTCAAAAATTCTTTCACTGTTGGGAAGCTACGCTATCTCCAGTGAACATAGGCTATATTAAATCTTCAAAAAGTTGGGATTACCGT
>DVVJ01000953.1:0-12707 GCA_018234505.1 Junonia neildi neildi | reverse complement strand
ATCAGGTCCTTATTTTTTTGTTTTATTTGTTATTTATAAGTGCTGAATATGTGTGATATTGATGTACCTTTTAAATAAATAAATAAATATTTATGATATTTTAATATTTGTTTTAACCCTATTCATTATAATTAAACACAAAGTTCATCAATACTATATTAATGGTAATGTCTCTTAAACACTTAAAAGGAATTACCAATATTTTTGCTAAATGTCATGTTTAATTATTTGTGTCTGTCATCAGTAAATTTATTCAAATTAGAATTTTCAAAAAGAATTCAAAATTTTGCTTTACTAACTTTTTACATTCTTAACAGAAATTTTCAGGATGTTTTGAACATTATTTACGATTTTGTTCCGATAAACTTTTCAAATGTTTCATTTTTTAGGTTTCTTCTAAATTTTACTATTCTGGAAATATTAAACAATCGCCTATTTCCTTGCTTCACCTATTTTCTTAGTTGGTCAAAATATGTTTCTATTCAAAAACAAACAAACAAATGTTAATAATATAGTTTCTATTAGGTGTGCTTGGATTTTTCTTTTTGTCAAAGTTCTTTATTACGCTAGATAAAATATTGTTTATTATGTAGGTATACAAATAATTATGTACATCTGGTTTCGTATACCTTCATTACAATGATTCTTATGAAGTTACGATTATTTGTTTAAAAATTCATGTGTGTTTAATAAATTTTTAAATCCTTTTTTAATTTTTAAAATTAACTTCAAAATGAAGAACTTCAAAATCTAATTAAAACTTAAGATTGAAAGCTTATTCGATTTTCAAACATTCAGTTAAACTCTTGATGAAAATTTAAAGTTTGTAAAAATTCTGCGACGGCCACGAAAATCATGTCGCAAAACATTAATCTGAGATAAAAACAAAGAAAATGGTTTACTTTACTAAAGATTGGTATGCCCTTTTGTTAAAAATATTTGATAATAAACAAGTTTTAATAAACATTTTTGAAAGAAACGAGTGAAGAGCAAATTAACATTTTTAACAATTAATAATCCTAAGGTGGGATTCTAATTCGATTTAGTTCCGACTAGATCATTGTTAAATACTATAACACTGGAAGTACTCTACATTTAGAGTAAATTTTCGGTATTTGAAAACTACTACGAAACTATTTTATAAATTCCTCAAAATTTACGAAAATAATAAATAAGAGTTTCATTGCATTTATAATGAACTAATTTTCGAATGAAAACTTAATGAAAAAATAGTTTTATTGTTGAAAGTTTTCTAATAAGTAGAGATAAACAAAGTCGTTTAATCAGGATCAACTTCGAATTCAACTTAAAATTAAGGCCGAATAAAAGATACCAATTAGCAACTTATGTAAAATTAAGTTTTTCACGGAGTGGGAGTCCCATTGAAATCGTAAAACGTAAATAATAACCTGTGAGCATCGCCCGCAGAACGCCGCTAAACACGTATTTGCGGCATATCACGCGCAGTCACTTTAAGCACTTGTCCAATATTCGTATGAACTCAAACAACACTGGTCAGTCAAAACACAGAGAACTCGGGCACGATAACACTGAACTGTTAATGAGTAATGAGGAACTGAGGGTGTCGTTGCAGCTTGTATCGTTCCGATTGTTGGGCGAGCACGCGCGACACTGCACTGTCAACGGTCGCCGGCACACTGCGCGGCCGGTCGCCGCGGCCCCCCGCTCGCGCCGCTCCCCCCGCGCGCCCCAGGGGGCGGGGCCGCGAGGCGAGGCGAGCTTAATTACGCTTAGCGGGCGAAGCGGGACGGCGATAGAGTGGGCGCGAGCTATTAGCGCCGGAGAGCGGGACGACGCGCGTCTTAAGTATTTTGTATAAGTAATGAGGGGAGCGCGGGGGTGCGGGCGCGCGGCGGGCGGGGGGGCGCATCTCCCGCCAATCTTTAATGTTGATTACGTCCGCCGCCGCCTCTGAGCGTCCCTCATTAACGCGGCCACGCCTCGGCGTTAATTACGCGCGGTAATTGCGGGCGATCTCCGCACAATGCTTTTTATTCGGATTCCGCGATTCGAGATTTATTTTCGGTTCGCTAAGTCCGAGCTTGTCAACGTATCTCCTTAATTGGACAAAAAATATGACATGGTACTTGTAATTATCGTTGAATAACAAATTAATACACGGTTACCTTCTCGAGATAAATCATAGCAAAAGTACAATGGGCATTAAATTAATATGTTCATAACACTGTCATACAATGTTATTTTATGCACTGAGTAGTTACCTATTATTATGGTACCTACTGCTTATAGGTTTATGTAAATAAATCAAAGTTAATGAAAACAACATCCGGATAAATATATGTAAAATTTTCTCCAAAATATTATGATAGCTATTTAAAAGATAATAAATTATTTTAAAATTTATTTACTTTATAATTATTAAACCGGTTCGAACTGAGTAAATCTGCGTATTCTTGACTACTTGTTTATTTAGTTTCATAGTTAGCTGATAACGTATTCAATATCGCTAAAACAAATCAAGCGAGACAATAACAATATTCGGATTCCAATAGGTATTTCTATATAACATGATTATAAATAAAATAAATTTAATCTAAACAACAATTCATATTGGAAATAAATAGTTAATTGAGAATCAACAGTTAAAAATTAAGAAACATTATTTGAGGATAGGTAGAGTCAAATATAAGTAAAGAAGGAAATAAATTTATTAGTACATAGGTCATAGATATATGTCTACTATGGATATCTATATAATCTAATTACTTTTTAATACTGCAAATAAAGATAACAAAAAATGGAATTAAGTAAATTTTAATTAAATAATAGAAAAATATCCGCTCTCCATAGGTATCTAATTTTCTTGTTGGAACTTCTTATAGCTCTTTTACTAGAGCTTTTAGGTATATTAGGTTTTAGGTATATAAACGTAAAATATGACGACTCTATCATCTCTATCATTAATATATTTCGATTAAAAATTGTAAAATAAAAATATTTTTGTTACAAAAGTACCTACTTGCAGGTACATAAAACGCGTAACGAGATTTTTGTACTGATAATTTTTATTCATAAGGCATACATAATAATTGATTAACGTATTGTTAATTAATAAAAAAGAGGTTAATAAATAAATTAAATCTTTCTAGAATAAAATAGACTTATGAATTTATAGAATTAAGCCTTTTCGATTTCCTCGCAATTAGGTGCTCTTGCCTGAATCTCTTGCTTTTCTACGTAGAAATATTTAGAAACGATCGTGAATTCGATTCTTCTTAATGATAAATAATTGTTTTTGTATCACACAGACATAATATAAAAATTATGAAATTCCTTTTATTTCACAAAACACAAAATACCTATAGGAAAAAACATTATAAACAACATTGTGTACATAATACATAACATTGTGTATAATAAACTGGGATTGGAAACCTCGAAGTACTTTTTCACGTTTAACAGAATAAAATGATGATGTAAACTGGCATTTAAGCAATTTTAACTGTCGTTCATTCACTTGTTTTTATATTTCTTAATTATTTTTAAACTTTAAATTTTTAACATTTAACAAAATTAAGGAAATAGAAAATCATCAATTATAAATATTTATAAATTAATTTATTGTCTGTTTCGAATTATAATACTTGTTTAAATAACAAGGGAGTACCTATATCAAAGAAACTTTAAGTTAGGGCGTACCTAGTGTTTAATAATAAACAAAATAATATTTTATTACTAATACGTATATACTATCTATGTCTATTATATGCGTTTATTGTTTTATGCTTACATTAAAAACTTATAAAAAAAACATTTTTTGAAGACTAAAGCTTTGTAAAATATGAATTTTTTCTTTAAACGACAGTTTATACAAAGATTGTAAGTTTGTTTTATATTTAAATCAGGAAAAAACGTAGGGCAAGGGCACCTAATTCCGAACTTTCGTTTTTTCGGAGAGTTCGGAATCAATAAATTCATTAAATTACTTTATGATAGAGAGGTTGAATTTATTCATTAACCTTTTATTTAACCTTACGACAATTTATACGAATTTTGTTAAGTTACTAAGATTGAATTTTTGTCAGTTTAAAATAAACTTATGAAGTTCTCGATTAAGACGTTTTATAAAGACAGTGTTATATTTTACAACATCATACTGTTTCTCAATAAAGTAGAGCAGTAAATATAATCTATATAAGTGTAGAAAGGCGTAGAAATCTAACGCTCGTATAGTATTAATCTGCATATAAAATAATAAAAAAATAAAAATAGAATTTTAAAGAAGTAAGCTTTTTCTACAATAAAATAGAGCCTTGTTATTTATATGATTTAAAAAAGTTAAGTTGTGGGAAACAATATATGATAAAAGTATGGGTTTCCGAATTACCTAGATACATAAAAATAAATAGATAGATTTAATAACGCAATGTGATCAATAAGTTAAACAAAAGATAAACAGTTTAAAAAATAATAGTAAATAAAATATACAGCCATATTCATTCTTTAAAGAAGTATTGATAGAAGTTATTTAGGTATCGTAACCTAAGTTAGTATAAGATGTAGTTTTAATGCTTCATTGGTTAATATTAAAAATTATCTTAAGTATTTCCTTAAACGTTTATATCAACAAAAATAATCAATCTATAATTATGTACAATTAATACAAAATAGTTATTCATAGACTCATCGTTCATTAAATGTTTTAACTGTTTTTAAATGTTTTTTTTTTTACCATTTGTATGATAAATATATTATTTTAATATAAAGTTTTACTAAACGTAACCGGGGTAAGTAAGTCTAGTCCGTAAAGCGTGCTAGCATTAAGTACAACTATTGCACAATATTGTGCAATAAAGAATTTAACTGATCAAAAGCTATATGTACTTAAAATACAGTGTTGTTTAAAATAAATATGTTAATCAGAGAAAATATAGCATTCTAACGGTGAACGAATTTTGAAAATCGGCCCTGTAGATTTTGTGTTTATTACATACATCTTTCCTTTATAATATCAGTAGGTATAGGGTATATAAAATGAAATATAGATTATAAGAATAATTCTGAAAGGCAGTTTGTTTGCTTGTTCCGATTTAACGCATAAATGGCTCTACAGATCGTGATATCATATAAAAAACTAGAGACTGGGTAATAGTTTTTTTAAGTATGGTTAAAGAACCAGCCAAAGTAACGGTATGAAAATATCTCTAAATATAATTATATTGTAAATTTTATATTATTAGAGCAGAAAGTCTAAATTTTATTTCTATTTTTTTATTATAATTAGGTATTGGTAGATATTGGTCTATAATTGATTTATTTTTTTACACCATTTCATGTATGAAAAGTTTCTAGAACATCGATAGTATTTCACTTAGATATCTTTATGGTTTTTTAAAAATGTAAAATTAATTAAATGCACCAACATACTTATTTTAAATTTTTTAGGTTTATGTAAACTTTTCTTAAACAAAAAAGTAATTTTTATACTACGACCCGACAAAACCGTTACTTCATTATTACTACTTTAATGCATATTAACGTAATAAATGTAAGTATTATTAAGATTTAATGGCGTTGTTTACAAGATTTTGTTAAAATATGATTACTTTTTAAGTTTATCATTTATAATTTTAAGTGGCAAAATATTGTGTAAATTGACTTTTATAATATGTAAAAAATGTTAAAAAGCTATTCAGGGACATACTTTATACCAACTTCATGTTAATATACAATAAATATACAACCAATAGCATCACACCACGTTGTTTTGATAGAGACACAAAGAAAATGTGTACCTACTCATAACAAAATAGTAAGAAATAACTTTGTACATGAAATGTTTTGAAGATTGTTTTACTCATTTCGTTATGCATGTGTACGTCAAACTGTCTCATCGATTTTTAATGAAATTTAACCTGAGTAGACTAAATTATATTTATTTGTGAAATTTTTGACTCTTAAATTGAACTTTAAGTTACATTAAACTTTACATAATCATAAAAAATATGCAAATAAAGTTTCTTGCGATTACAGTTAAAAATACGACAAAATTAACGACATACGTATGTATGGCCAGAAACAAATTTCCATGAAAAATAAATAAACCATCGTAACGCTAAAAACATGAAACTCGACACGTTTTTCGAGAGCGCTCGTTCTACTGTAAAATTACACAATGCATAAATAAACGTCATGTATTAGCATATGATAAAAAAAACGCATAGTATATCAAGTGCGAAGCGGTAGCAATAAATAAATAAATAAACTCGGGCCGGCCCACCCACTGCGCGCGCGCAAAAACTAGACCACTAACGCCACCTGTTAGAAAATATCATTGTTTAAATAGGCTCCCGTATTTGTCAATTCTATTTGGTTTTGTGACGGCAAAGTGCTCGGTACGCTCTTTATGCGTAATATATGTAACTTGAAGTTTTAAATATACTTACATCTGATTAGATTTTAGGTACCTACTTGAGATTTTACTATGTCATATTACATATCACTTTCATTGTCAATTTGTTGTATCTTCGGATTCACCATCGTGGCGAGAAAATATATAGGTATTCTATTTTTATTGCGAAGTAAAGCTTTTAAAAACTTCACATAGCTTGAATTAAAATCATTATAGTTTTATGATTGTATAATTTAAGAGTTATTTATAGGGTATAAAATAATAATTATCTAGTGAAGTAAAGACTTAAAAGCTTTAGGAAACAGAATTACGAAGACATTACGATTCATAACCAAGAAATAAAATTAAAATTATTAAGTTATTAGCACCATATTTAATATATTCTAATTTAATATCAGCAATATTAGCTCAAGTACCTAATTAATAAAAAAAGTTTTATGACTTCAATTACTTGTAATAAACGTAAAATTTTATTGTTATTGTATAAAACGTGTCGCGTCTAATATACATTGCAGTAATTAAATTAATTGACTTTAATTTTAATGTGTTTTTATTACCTTCTTGCAAAAAGTTTTCTTTTAGTCTTCCCACTTAATATTCTATAAGGCATCATTGCACCTGCTGATGGAGAGAATATTATTGGTTACACAGAAGTGACCTTACTAGGGACTACCACACCTTGGTATGCCGAGTAGATATTTATCCTACGTATATGAACTAAGTAATCGCTTAATTTGGTTAACTAAACTGATGATATATAACCGCTTATTTTTAAGTACTTTTAGTTCTTTAAAGTGAAAACAAATATATTGTATTTATAGCTGGGAGCGATAGAATAATACCCATGTAAAATGCTATTATTTATTTATTTATTTATTTATTTATTTATTTATTTATGAATAACATATAAAATATAACGATAGAGAGTTTCTACGTTCGTTTGTTTGGTTTATTCAACAAATTAATATTTGAAATTTCAATTTAAATCGATTTTTCCCTAATCCACTTATTGAGTACCTAAAGTTAAGAGGCTCCTTATAGTATTTATAATTTTTCCTTTGCATTACATAAGTGATATAACAGAATGGATTTTAAATTAAATTAGATATTATTTACAATATATGTAAAGAAAAAAAATAGTTTTTCACGTCTGTTTTTATAGTTATTGCAGCTCTACATATTTTTGATTACGTGCAGTGTGTAGGTATATTAAAGTCTTTACATACGTATTAACAAACTATTATGTATGAACTGAGTTTTTATTATATATTGGTTAATTAACGTTACAAAAATTTAGGTTTTACTGTGTGACTTTGATACATATGAAGATATTTACAATCTTTTTTTCCAAACATCTATTATTTTTATTAGCTACATAATGACTATAATACTTATATGCTTGTGTAAATACTCTAAGCAGGAAGATTTTTTAAGAACATATATTTTCCGCGCTATAAAACCATGGGATCTAAGTTGTTATATCATATGAACACAACATATTATGAACATCGTAGTATATTGATATTATAACTATTTAAATAAGCCTAACCGCACCAGCCATAATATCTGAGTTCGGAAAATTATAGCATATGTTGTCACACTAGTTGTGTTTGACCACTTGATCAACAAAATATTAATTCACACTGTTAAAAATTTGAATATGCGTATTATTTAGTATAAGGAATTTTATTTATTAAGTTTTCTGTAAGAATTCGAAAAGTTAATAAGCCTACTATTAAAACAATAAATACAAATGTTGATATACCTACGACTTTGTAGTATCGAATGCATTACAAAGTTTTCGATATTTAGAGTCATTAACTATTCAACACCCAAAAATGTTGGTTTTATATATAAACAAGGTATAACATACTTGCCTAAAAAAAAATAGTCCTAGTCATTACCGAAGTTATTATATATGCATTTTAAGACAAATATTCAAATAATTAACTACTTACCTAACTTAAGTTATAAAGTTTTATTAAGTATAATAACAACTTAAAAATACGTATTTGATTTCATAACCGCTCATTTTCACGTTTATTTTTAAAACATATTTTTTTCCTCGAACTGTATACAGTATCGTGTAATTCAGCCAACGCATGCAAAAAATTAAAAAAAAAAAACAAATTAATGTTTCAACGTAATAAATGTATTCCCTTCATATATAATTTATCAGTAAAGAGAACGTATTAATTACTGTGTAGTTTTCAAGATCTAGATATGACAGGTATTTATTTACAAGCCTAGGTTATTTATCATGCACTGACACACTTTAGTAGCACACGCGCCATACTTTTTATGTAGGCGAGAAAATAAATGACTCTAATTTTTAAAACAAAATGTGAAATACGTTAACCGAAAGCGAATAAAATTAATCTACTTACCAACGCAATATTTATACCTTGTTCATATTTCTTACTTATAACATTTGAGTAAATTAAAAATAATATTTATCGTATAATTAATTTGATTTTCTTTCTAATTTTATAATAACATAATATAGATACCTACCACAAAATATTAATGACACATTTTTAATCTGTATCAAGAAATTAATTCAATCTAATTTAGCGTTCAATTTCCGAACCGTTCAGAAACGTCACATTCGAAAATTGAAATTTGAAAATATTCGCGCGCTCGCGAGCTGACCTGCCTATTCAACAAAGCGATGCGGGCGGCCGTTGACCCAACCAACCCCTGACCTTGGCGTATCGTAAACTGTACCGAGTGATGTAACCGTGACTTTACGCTCTAAACACCGACGTACGCGGTACGACAACACTATGTATGTATTAGACGTACAGGACTTAACAATTCATTCAGACCTTTTCTGTTTTAATAGATAATGTAGTGACCCTAATGTATGTACATAAATGTAAAGCGTCTATTTCTAACCATATGGTCGATGATAATTTAGTACTGTTCTAAATGTAACTAATAAAAGTTATTGCGTTTTTGTTTTAATTTATGCAAAAATATGGCTAACAATAGTCATTTTTAACTCTTTTCTAAAGCACATAACATATTTTCACAAATTAATTGGTACCCACTATTTTTCACTGAACTTTTTTCACAATAAAATTAATACGTAGGTATATTTATTACCTAATACATTATGTACATATTTATATACAGTATAATACTAAATAAATAAAATAAACACAAAACAGCTGATCGAAAAAAAAAAACAAAAACTGTTTATCATTCAAAACTTGCTACAACTACCGCCCCCTACACGATAATCGCAAAACTAATAACTGTCTAGTAATGAACCAACCTAACAAAAGGAAAACTTAAGAAAACCTCCCATATGTCTAGCGTGTGTGGAACGTAGATACGAACCATTTCCTTGAGCGAGCATGTGCTGCCATCTCTTAGCGGGTAGACGAGTTGCATTTATTCGTTATTTTTATGAGAGAACCGTAACATTATTGCAGTTATTGTTATGGTTGTCTACGTTCTACGTTCCTTAAAGTTCTTACCGAAACTACCTTCAATTGTTGTTACTAACTTTTGAATAAGTTCGTTGAAAGTACCTGAAACAGAAATGATATGTTATTAAAATATGAAATTACTATAAAATTGTATAATACTTATAAATGTACACATGAATATGTTTCTGTACATAATGGAGGATATAATCGCGAAAATGATTAATTTACTAGAAAATCGTTTTGTACGCGTGTCAGATACGTATGTTAATCTAGTAGAAATATAATTTAAAAAATAGTCTGGAAGGGTGGCGTTCGCATTTGCGATATTCGATATTGTTTGGGTGACATTTTCGCAAAATCGATAGCGCCCCTTATTGGTAGCGAAATGATTGAACATCCTTATCGCGACATTTTTCTAATGGCGCTCGTGTTTGAGACCCTTTTTCTTTTTAGGAGGACTACACACTTGTTTTATAAAGTTTTTTAAATAATCCACCATATATTAAAAAGTAGTATAATACGATATTTTCATATTAATATAGAAATTAAATACCTATTTAATTTATAATTAGGTAGTGATGGTGAAAATGAAAATTATATACCTACAATCCTTCACATTAAACAAACGTTATAGGTTTAGTTTTAATAATAAATCGATTTCTCATGATAGCCATTGTAATTGGCATTATAGGGCTTCGACTTTTAACTTATTATTTTATGACATTTGTTACTACAGTGTGTGTAGACGTCCTAAGACCCCTTTTCTTTTACATGTCGCAAGCTAACGACAATACGAAATCAATACTAACACCATCGATGCGAAAATCGTGAATAGCGATTGACGCACACATGTACACACATGGTGTACGTACATGTACGTTTGGGGGTGTGCGGGACCAAATAATATGCAAGCTTCGATCGTGTGAGGCGAAGACTTCTGTTAGGGTGACCATGAAATGTGGTTATCGTTTGTTTCATATTTTCTTATGAAGACTAAATTACTAGATTAATATGTGTGTGCCTGTGCGAAGCTCACCCTATAATTACAATTTGACGGAGGATTAGGTAGGTATTTAATACTGGTCAGTTATATTTTTCAAAATTGAAATCTTGGAATGTAACCGTTGAAATTATTATCGGAAAGTATTTCCGTGGATTTCTCACCAAGACTAAGATAAATTATTAGGAATGATTTGTATAATTATGTCAACGTCCATAATATTAGTTAAAACCTAATTGAAATATAATATAACTATTATCTAAACAGTATTCATAATTTGAATTCAACATTAAATCACATGCTTACTATTGCTATAAATAATATATTCAACATACTAAACCTGCTATAATTTATTAAATGTCCCATTTATATATCCCGTTTGATTGTCACCCCAAAAATTGGTAAAAAGAAAACGCATTAACACATATAGATGAGTAGTCACACACGCGCACGCACACACTCGCAGCGCCACCCGACCCCCTTCCTTTAAAACCTCCTTCTCCCCGGAGGCCTTTGATAAGGAAATGCAGACATTTCAAGAAAAGCTAAGTATCGAATAAGCATTCAGACGTAGAGTGCCGGTATTTAGGGAAGGATGTCATAATCTACGCGTGGGCTCGTTTTTATATATTCCCGTTTGGATCTCGAAATCTTTTTGTGAGGCTTTCCTGGCGGTTTATACGAAAATATTATGATGTGGAGTATTATAACCAGCTATGATATTATTCGCATTATCAGTGATATATTTGAGTTGTAAAAATATTTTACAAGATTTTTCACATTAACAATTAATTGACTAAACTTTACCTATGTATGTATGTAATTACAAAATAATTTAATAATTTGTGAAAAAACAACCATGTGTATTAAATAATGCCTTAGTTTTAATGTAGTGTAATAAAAGACAAAGACAGATCTTGTATTATAATCACTAGGAAAAGTAAATATTAATCCATTCAATGCTCGGAATTACCATCTTAATTGTCACTAAACAGAGCCGGAATCCGACCCCGAAAAGCCGTGGAACAACACCGCTCCCCAGTTTCAAAGTGGTTTACATTCCACTGAAAAGCGCTAAACTCGGCGAGATTCGCTAATAATCAACTTCCCCTACTAATTAAAACCCGGTTTTAATTGCTCGAAAGGCCACCTGTTGCGTGGTTCCCTCTCGCTCTAGCCCGTCCTCGTCCGGAGGCTGAGAACCGTCCCGTATCCGGATAACCGGGTATAATTGTCAGAAAATTCAATTTTGAAACGACCTAATTGAGACCGAATGAAATTTTCAAACGGCTCCGATCCTTTGTTCGAGCCCGTGCCCTAATTGCTTGATGATATAATGAATTAATTGTATTTACATCTTCAGCTTTTCCAAAAGGCTATTGAATTACAGCGTGGAAATTATTGTTCGCTGTTTTTTAAATAATGATTAATGTTGTTTTTTTTTAATTTTTTTTGTTTTACTGCGATTGTTGTTTTTAAAAGAAGATGATAATGGTTTTCATGAATAATTGCTGTTGTGATTCATAATTTTAATTGATTAAAACACACAAACATACTCTATTGTAAAAAAGTGGAGACTTATTTCGTCTAATGTAATTCTAGTATGTCATATTATAATTATAATAAAATGTATGTTAACAAATCACCTATGCTACTTACGTTTTAGGCTTAGGTATATAACATATTGACGTAGCTGCAAGTATTATATTAAGAATAAATAGGTTAAATAAAAAGCGAAACACTACTTTAAGTCAAACCAACTCAAATTAACATTTGTTAAACCAACGATGTCTTTATTGTAGAGATGTGCCGATTATGACTTTCGCCGACTAGCCGACTAGCCGATTAGTCGGCTGTAATAAGACCGACTAGTCGG
>DVVJ01000952.1:0-12708 GCA_018234505.1 Junonia neildi neildi | reverse complement strand
AATGACAGATTCGAAATTCAAATGTAATATTTTTTTATAATTAAGTGTAACAGTATTTATGGCCAGACTAAGTATAAAGCAATTGTGGTTATACACGTGTATGTTGTACCTAAATTATATGTATATTGTAGTTGTCCATTTTTATTAAAAAAAATAAATCAAAAGAAAAAATTGAAATATGTATTTTTCAAATGATGCCTTAAAGAACATTTTTGTAATTGATACATCACTCAGAGATTTTAATTACCATATTTTGTTCTAAATGTAAATAATATAATTAATAAAAAGTCAAAATAAAAGCCACGTATTGGTAGATAAGTAGTACTATATTGTACTAAAAAATATATATCAATCAGTACTGAATAAGAGAGAAAATGTTATCTTTTATTGAGTAGGTACTGAAGGTACGGACTGCGGAATATTATAAACATTTTAATATCTATGACATTTTAAATAATTTGCGTAACGTTAACATAGAAATAACACAGCTAAGTGAAGTTATTAGAATAAATTAATATATTAAACATGTACATTGTCATGTCCTCGTATTGTCATAGGTACATTTATCAAAAATATTTCTATTTTCCTCTTTGTGGTTTCCTATGGGAAAGATTAGTGGAGTGATGTAATTTGCGGTCTTAAGATTATACCTAATGTTATACATCCCATTCCAATTCCAGAATACTTGTGCTATTAAAACAAACTACCTACTAAAGTATACAGCAACGAAAATGTAGACCTAAATCAAATACCTTTCTTAAAATCTAGTCCTTTCAGTTTCGTTTATAGTAGATTTATTTTATCTAGATAGGTATTCTCGTTACAATCGTCAAAATTACAATTATCAAAGGTGATTTCTGCATGTGCAAATGCAAATTATAATGAAATTTTACAATCAGATAAACAAGACGTATGCATGATGGTGAAAATTATCCCTTCAGGCTAACTAACTTGCAGTAAAAATACGCTGACTGCTTTTCGGATACAAGTTATACAAGCTGGCTCTACCCGGTAAGCGGTAACGTACTCTAAAATAAATCGGCGTCAAGTGTTGTAGTTGCTGTAGTTGGGTTTTGTATCGTAAGTGGGAGATCCGTAAGTCTTATTCCCTTCTAAATCTATTTCCTACCTTTCCTCCATACCTTTTTTTACTATCAACTCATTGACTTATCGACTTATCTGGTATTACATAAAATCAATGGGTAATTATGATCGCATATCAGAGATCACTCGCCAGATCATCTACCTGTTATTTTATAAAATAAAAAAATACGAGTAGGAATATCCTTGTACTGCTGCGAGGAATGTTTCTTAAACTTTGTACAAAATAAACTTATTTTACATTAATTTGCGTTCTACATATGTAAATGTAATATCAAATAGGTAATTATTATCTGGACCTTTAAGGTTCAGAGTAAATTATGACGTTGCAAATAGTTACGCGTGTGCGCCAGCAGTCGCATAACGTTAATAATAATTATCATCGGTGATATATTGCTTTGTTATTTGCCCCGCAATTATTAATCGCAATGTTTTATAAGACGCAATAGAACAGGATTGGGCGGTGACTCGGAGCAAGAAGGAGGCGGTCATGACGCAACTGTGACGGCGCGTGACGCGGTGCACTGCGTTGTCAGGCGAGTAAACAATTTACTGTTTGTAAACACGGTACCCGGTCGCAACGTAAACACTGCCACGCTGCCTAGATGTCCGTGATAATGCGAACCGTGAATGCGTTCACAGAAATGCGTTTCCGGAAAAAGTTAACGTGACTCCGAGAATTACACAACAATATAAGCTGTTAAATTGTATCATTTAAATAAAATAACCCGAAATAATCTATAACATTTTCATAATTAATAATTATAATAATAATACAATTAACATGGAATGTTATTGACTGCGACACTGTAACCGGTTTTCACTATTCCAATAAGATCTATTCTAGAATCACTGAAGACTTGGCATGGCAAAGTTATAGTAAGACATTGTTGCAATTCTACGAAGATTATTTTATTCACATTGAAAAGGAAAACAGAGATATGTACTTTTTCGTTATACACCTACATTAGGTAAATACTACAGTAGGTTTCCACAAACTTAACAAGATCTTCAATATACACGTGACTATCAATTTCTCAATAATATCATGTTATTGTATTGTAGTTCTGCTTTAGTATATAACTATGCTATAATATATTTTTATGAAATTTGACTACGTAAAGAAGCACTCAGTTATGTCAGTTATGTCAAGAATATAGCTAGGATTTAGTGTTGCCATATTTTTTTCTCGCTAAATTAGGATATTGAAAATTCTTGAGCGAAAAAGCGCTTTAATTTCGTTCAAGGCAGGATAGTATGTAAGCTTTGACGACCTCGAACGCAGTGATTGGTATCGTAATTCGTACATAGTAAATACTTGGCGACGTTTTTTTAGGTATTTTTCTAGCCGTTACTAAAAAGTGGGACAAAAAAATGGGACATCCCGACAAAAACGGAACTTGACTAATATTCGACTGCGAATTTAGAAGAAAAATTAAGCGTATGAAATTATTAATTTACTTAAAAAATAATGAACAGCGTCTACACTAACATAAAACGTTTATAAATAAAATATTATGCATCTCCCATGGTCTGTTCATGGTCATGGTCAACATGATAATATAAATAAATTGACTGGCCAATATACACAAATGGGTTGTTCCTATCAAATGTCAAATAAAATTTCAATTTTATTTATGTGCCGCCTTTACTAATAAACGTGTGCCGCCATATCATCCATATCTTTCTGTAGTTTATCTAGTTTCTAGTACATAACATTAACATTGCAGATGGTGTATTCACAAACAATTTTTAATTTTTTTAACACGAGCTCGACCTTTGCAAACAATTACTATATACTGTTACATAAATACATATATCAATTTAAAAAGTGTCTTGGATTTACTTTTATTTACTATCTACTTTTAATATTGAAAAAATTTTATATAGTTATAAAACATTATAAGAGTTAATATTTACTTAACTTAATTATTAAAAAACATAAAACCTAAAACTCTATTTTCTAAGCCTCCTTGAATTGTATTTAAGTACTCGTTTATACAGAATACCTTATTTTACAAAACAAAAAATGTACTTTAAATCTAATATCTAAAATAGATAAATTTACCTTACGTTTATTAACATTTTAAATAATCAGTGAATCATATCTATTGCAGATCATATAAAAGATAATTGTCGATGATCGTATTCGTAATTTTATAATTAAGATAATTGCGATAATTCACGTTTAATCGAGGTCGAGGCCTAACAATTAAAGCTGAAATGTTCTGACATCGAAGATGCTTTAATTTGGTTATTATACCGTTATCATCTCTTACAGCTTGTGGATTAGTAATTAAACTGTTCCACTCAAGAAAGAATCATATTATCGAGTATAATAAAATAAGGCACTTATATTTTGAGTTGAGTTCCGACACAACATCTCACGACCTTTATGCAGCAAAGTTTTTGGCCAACGGGTGTGGTGTTCTTCGGGGAAGGCTTCCATGAACCACGCGCATTAGCACGTTAGGAACGTGTTAGTTATAGTATTTAAGTTAATATGTACTAGTGTATTATAGTATTATATGTTATGTTATGTATTTAGTTGTAAGATGATATGTATTTGTATACATATTTATAAGATATTTTATAGTATGTAATTAATTTTCTATGGGCCGCTGTTGCCTGATATAAATAAATAAAAAAATAAAAAAATATAGAGGAATAGATAATTATATTTAGATACGAATACATGTAATAGACAAAGGAATCTTTTTATAAATATCATTATAATATTACATAATATAATCGTACAATATTAGTATTTTTTATTAAACTTAACAATAAGATATACCCAATAAGCGTTAAGTTCAATACCTAATACGAACTTAACTGCACTTAAGGAAAACTTTATAAGCATACACACGTACTATAACTGTAAAATGAAATAAAGACATAATGTACATAACGTAAATTATGTCTAATAATGTTAAATTTACGAACTTACGAACGTAACTTTATTTCTTACGAGTTGATGTAGGTATGCAACAAATTCTAACACCATGAAAGTTTGATGTGCTTCAAAAGAGCCATGCGGTTTTTTAAACCTGTTTCGCTACTTTCAATGGATGGATGTCTAGTGGAAAATTTTTGATGTTTCTACATTAAGCACACTTTAAGTGTGGTTTAAGATAATTTTAGCACAACGACCATGCTAATCTCTGTTAGTAACTGGAGTATTTAAAGAGCATTATATATGTATGTACCTTTTACAGTAGGAAATTCAGTCACAGGTTTCGCTAGGTATGGTTTGGCAGTAATTAATACAAAACTAATTAACAACAGTTATGTACTTACTTAATCTTCCGAAAGCTGTAAGTGATAATATAATAAGCCACTGACAGTAACGTCTTTTAGATATAAAAGCAAGAAATAAATATTTTTATATACGTCTTATATGAAGTGAGCAAAAGTTACGAGTGTAAAATCGCCTCGGACCAATTAAAATGACAATCTAAGACAAAACTTTTATATCATTTACATGTACGATATAATAAAAGGTGCAAAAATATTAAATAACACACAGTCGTTCTCCATTTTTACGACGGAGCGCAGCAACGTCGGCGTCGCCTAAGTACGGTGGTATTCTAATTCAATAAATGCTCAAAATTTTCATATTTCCGCTATATCCGATCCCGAATACCCGGACCGCAGAATCGCGGTGATCGCACTAGTCATTCCACTAAATCCAATACATTTTTTATTCATGAAACGATTGACGTTTGTATGTTAATTCGGAGTAGGTCCCGGCCCGATAGATGAAATATTGAATTATTGCTCGAAGTAGAGACGGATATAGAGGAGTTCTGATATTAATCCGGCCGCTGGAGGCTGGCAGGAATTCAAATAAATCGGCCCTGTGACAAACAAGACGTATAAATCAATCTGGGCAAGGTGGCACAACTTGCAGCCTCTATTGCAGTCGCCCCTTCGAATATTCCTTCTGTGTATCAAAAGTAAAACAAATTTGTATCGGCAAATTTATGACTTAGGCTACTAAACTCGTTACAGCTTCCAGGTGGAACGATATTTTATTTTTGTAAGATTCTTTGACATACACTTTTCCGATTTCATACTAAACGATTTACCAATTAGAAACATTTTTTTTTATAAAAAAGAAACTGAATACTTTTTAGATATAAATTTTTTATATAATTAATTTATTACTTCTTCATAGGTTATTACTTTTTTAACTGTATACAATTTCAATTATATTTTTTAACAACGTGTGATTTATATTTCTATATGGACATAGTACATACATACAAGATAACAATGAAAGGTGAAATTCCACAATAAAATAATAGGTAGTTGATGACTATTACTCTTTAAAAACTCTTCTACTTTCAACGACAATATCAGAACGTACAAAATGATTCAAATATAAAAATATTTCTTTTTACATGAAGGTAACTCAACGGGTTATCACAGCTGACATAGTGTATTGAGATAAAAATGATGATAAATATGACACATCTCCATGTATTTATGATAGAAAAAATATAAAATGTAAAAATATAATGCGTGTGTTTTTGTTTTTATTTAAATAAGTATGTATTTAAACCAATTAAGGGAAATAATAAGTGATTCGGGAAATCATTTCTTATTGTGTACTGTGCGTCAATAGTCAGAAGACTGAGGATTATCACTGTTGACTATTGTTTGTAACACATTCGTCATGGGAATACAAAAAAACCCAAACAAATATTTATTCTTTTCAATTAGGTATCTGTAACATGAAACCACAATACGTTGTTGTTATACGTCTCTACAAATACTCATTTTACAATAAAATTTATTATTTACAGTATATTTATTTTAAACAAATTAAAAATTTAATAGTAATAAATTGAAACATCTCCTGTATTAGAAATGTATCCTGGGCCAGGTCTAAGTACACTACACCAAACATTGTTATCACCTACATTTCTTTGCCAATACTCATTTTCAAAATAAAGTTAGTAAATTTAATTTAAACAAATTGAGATTTTTTATAATAAAGACAAAATAAAAAGGAAATGTCTCAAAAATGTATGGGGCTTGGGTCAGATATAAATATACCTACTATACAGACAATTTCTGTACAGTATAAAAATTTTCTACAATAAAACAGATTTCAGTAGCAAATTAAATGTAATTTAATGTAAGATTGCAATACAAAATACAAATGGCGTCTGTATGTAAGTAACGTATCACACGTTACTTTGACAGCTGTTTGTATAATAATTAATATTTGCCCGTCATTAATTGCAAATTATTTCGTGAAAACACAAAAAAATTGAAATCGATTTCTATTTTTAACTGCAATTCATTAAAAAAAATTTAAAAAATTTGTCAAATTAAACATTTTCTATATGGTGTACGAAAAGGTGGCCCAAAATGACACATCTCCTGTAACATTATTGGGTGTCTTGGTCGTAAAATAATTACACATACCACCACTTAAGCAAACATTCACAGTGTTTGTAGGTCTTTGTAAATAAAAAAAAATAAAAGTCTGTACTTAAGTAGACACAAAAATATTTTTAGACAGACCTTGAATTATTTATAAAACTATTTAACCCTTTTTGCAATTACAATTATTGTAATTAAAAAGTAATTTTCAACAAAAACGGTCCGTCGGACCCTATGTGGCATACCTCGGCACAGACATTCTTTGAATGACAACTTCTTCTGGTGATCTAGTCAACAAGTGCTTGGTTACAAGTATTGTCGAACGAGTTTCGAAAGTGATCTCTGTATTTTGTACTTATTTTTTCAAAAATAAAAAGTGGTGTTTTTATGATCTGTTAAAAGAATTAAGAAAGGCAAGTAAAAACAACAGCTTCTTAAAAAAACAATGAAGGCTTAGTTTGCTAAATGCTTTTTTTTCTTTTTTTTTCTTTTGCTTATAAGGATCTATATTTTTTCCCAAATTCGAACAGAATCAATTAAACAAAGATACTTATGTAGGTATACTTGGGCATGTAAAATGCATACATGTGTCAATCGTTCACATAAGATTCCACAGATACACTACGATTTCTTTCTATACACTAACCCTATCTGTTTTTGAACCATTATTGCATTATTGGTAGGTACTCGTAATTTAAAAATATGCATAGGTATACCTATATCTTTAGATATATCTTTGGATATGGACTGGACTGATTTAGCTGCAATTTTGTCTGCACATTTTGTACATGGATGGTTTGGGAATACAATTGGACCTAGTAGGTGTTGCTGATACTGGACAAGTCAACGGGTCCGCCTATTACTATATATTTCTTAAAACATTTGCTTAGTGACCTTAAAGAACGACAACATAATTTAATATTGAAGACTATTTACTGAAGATGTTAAAAATTCAGGTACTCGATACTCCCATGGGTTAGTTGACATTAGCAATATAAATGGAATATCCAAAACTTTCCGAAGCCCTGGAGTCAACTGGGTCGATATCGTTTAAACAAACGATACCAAGGCCAGTGATCCACGCGGCGGTCACAACGCCTACTATATCTTATCAATTTATTATGCACGACGGACCAAGAATGCCGTCCATTGCTTCGAATTTTACTATTTTATAATTGTCGCGCGTTGAATGTAATTTTGAAGATAACGCTCAAAGAAATCAGTTGAGGCGTGTCGTCCCTATCGTTGTACCACCAGCTACCAACATTCCGATAAGATAATGTACCGAGTGATAGAAATTGAAATATCATAAAGAAGGAATGAAATAAGGATAAAATAATTAAGTAAAAAAATAACGCGGTATAGGATTTAATGTTATAAAAAAAAAACAATGATTAAATTATTGAACAAGTATGTAACCTGTTAAGATGAAAACAATTATGATGAAAGATGTGGTGGAACTTGATTACTTTAAAATGCTTTCAAATATTATTAATACTGACTCTAATTGGACCCTACAAATTATATTGTCCGAAAAAAACACATTTATTTTCTTGACATAAAAAAACATTGCGGAGCATTAATTGCAACCTAAAGGTCGGCTTCAAACGGTTTTATTGAAAAGTTTATTACTAATATATTTTAATGAATAGTTCAATAATAAATAACAATTTTAATATTATTGCAGTTATCGTAGCACCAATACAATGTCAACAAGTTACAATTAGAAAAATAAACTTATTTGTAACAACATAAGAAACGAAACGTCGATATACAACAGTAAAGTTACAAAGTTTATCGTCTATTGCATCCGTTTCTATAACAAGATCTTCGTTTTAAATTCAAGGGAAAAGTTAGAAAAATAAATTTAGCATAGACGTAGACAATATAGTATATCTATATACCCAACACGAATGTAAGAGGCTAAACAATACTATGAAAAATATCTAAAGTAGGTGGCAATGCTTCGCAAAAATGTGTCAATGTCTCCTTTATCTCTTATTGTAAATATCGTCAATAAGTTCATGTCCACAAATGTCATGATTCGTGTAGGTATAACTATTGAGAATGATAGAGCATATAAAACAATTATACATATGCTTCATCTCGCTGCTTCTTCTGTGACTCCCTTCCATGTGAAAAAACATCTTTGATACAAAATGAACTCCAGTCACTAAGTCTGACTTTATGTTTTAAAATATTCAACTCAAAGAAAAATAAGCGCTTTAAAGCTTAATATTTTGAAAGCAGTTCCTCACTCGAAATATAGTTATCCCACAGGCACAACATTTTCAAGCGACTTATCCAACGATATCCTACTCATGCCACATGAAAAATATGTCTTTGTTTTACATACAGGAGATCTAATTATCAGTAAATATTAAAGATTTTATTCTACGACTTTGTCGACTATATGTACTCATGCCGAATTAACTCTTAGGTATAAATATAAATGACCTCTGATCTCACAGACTCACGAACGGACTATTTACGGAAATATTTTCGTATGATGATAGATATATTTTATATAAGAAACATTGTTAATTATTGAACTATGCAGCTCTGCAACGCGCTTTGATAATATTTATTTTGTTATCACATAAGTAATGTGACTGCAAATACAGCATAAATGTTATCAATATCCTCAGAACTAGATAGACGGCGCTTGTACATCAATGTAACCTCAATTAGTTATTAAGAAAGGTCTCGGTTGGAATTTTCCTTCGATTATAACAAACATTAATTAGAAGTTAGAACTTATTGTTCTTGACACTAATGTGATTATTTTGTTTTGAATTTAAAGGTATATTTTCGTTTTAAAATACTAAAATGGTTATCATCATATTTCAAAATCTACATTTACTAAGCACCTATTTATGCCAAATATTTATAAATTAGCTAAATTGTTAAAGTTATTGTCGATAAGCCAGTGGTAATGGCAATCTTTGCGACCTTACTGCTACTAGACAAAGGGAGCTAACTACATAGTAGTAATAACCATAATTATGAAAATTTATTTAAAAAATTGTATTGATATTTTGATCATTAAAAATACCTCATACAAAATAAACCTACAGTTTTGTTAATATCTATAGTATTGTTTTTTAAGAGATAAAAAAGCCATAATTTAAGCGAAATAATGAAAGTAAGTTATCAAAAGGAAACACGTTTAATATTCTCACACTCGTGCAATGCGTAAGCAGTAAGCACAAGGATACGAGATTTTGCGAAGGTGTATAACGGGACAGCTTAACGGTAGCATTCATTTACTATTCAATAGGACCAGATACGATCACCAAACCGCGAATACCAATTTTGTCCTTCAAATATTTAATCTTACCTAATTTAATTATATTATTATCATAATTAAAAACACAAGACGTCATGTAAAAACATGTTATTATGTTATATTAATTATGTTTTTTTGTGTTAATAGTAGTATTAAGGCGTGCCATTTAATTAGGTAATATATTTATTACGTTTGTGCTATTCGTATTTTTACATTAATCTATATATTAACTAGTAGGTAGTAATTACGTCTTAGTCCCGACGACGTCTTATTAGTTGTTTAACACAAATTAAATAGTTCGAAAGGGAATTATCAATAATAAATAAATATTAATCAGTTTGCATGCTCCACTGGCGAGGTTTAGTGTGGTGAGAACGGTTCATGATTTTAGCATGATGTTTATTGTATTTCTAATTTTAGAAAAAATAGAAAAATATAATTTGCAGATAATTTCCTTTGATACACGAGCACGTGTCTCGTTATGTATCATTCATTCACCTCATGAGACCACATCGTTCTATCTCTCTCGTCGAACGTACAATTGACAGATGTCAGAAGGTGACACATGAACATGTCGCTAATTACTTACGCATACAATGACACGTATTGTGCGCAATGAGTTTTAAACTCTATTGCCATAGACAGTAATTGTTAAAATCGAATAACAAAAGTAGTTATTGTATGCGTAAACATTAATCAATGCCACGGATACCTATTCGAAGGTCGTCAACTTAAAGATGATCATATTCGTGAAATATAATTAACTTCAAGGTTTGTGTATCAAGAAAGAAGAGCAGAATTTGCTATAAAAACAGCGAATTCGATAGCAATGGTTATATTTTTCTTAAGTTCGTTCTAGAGACGCGTTCCTATCTACGTCATGTGATCGTATAATTTGTTAACGTAACTGTCGATATTAAGTTCGCTTCGCATTCCATCGCTGTGTCAGAACGAGTAACTTTTACCTTTGCTCAGTCGCGGCTGGCAATGTATATGTGAATAGTGGTTACGTCAGTAGTAATGGTATGGATTGAGCGTGCAATAGTGTTTTTATTATCATTTATATCGGTCATGTCGCAGCTCGGATTGAGATAACGCGTGCCACTGCGCAGTTCGACCAAATTTACAAGCACTACTTAGAAATGATTAAAATTTTTTTGGTGGTGATCTACCTGTTCACAAATGCGCGTTATTTAGATTTCTGCATTAATATATCATTATCTTCATAATTTTTCCATCTATTGTAATGTAAATGTCTTGTTGAATGGTCTCCAAATTACCTATATCTATAAATTTTATTAAAACCGATTCAGTGCTATTTTAAATTTTTAAATTTTAATAAAAATAAGGAAATATTGTAAAAGTTGTAATTACCGGTTTGATTATTATCGACGAATATTTTTTTCTTTTTCTATAAAAACACAAGTACATACATAGGTATTAAATACCCTGCTAATTATATAATAATTTGCCTCAAAAAATATGACGTGCCCATAATAAAATTTATAAAAAAAAAATAGAATATTCTTGCATATTTTGTCACTATTATGCATATGTCATGTATTTTTCGTGGATTTGTATGTATCTTATAACGAGTTTTTTTATGTTTCATATACTTAATCCGGTCACCTATACCTAGTTATACCTGAGCTTATAAAAATAGATTATGATAGAATAAATGTATAAAAAATAATTGATAAAAATATCAATTATTTTTTATACACAAAATATTTTACCAACAATTTTCTAGATTTATTAAATAGTAATGACATATATTCAGTAAAAAAAGGCAAGTTTACGTATTTGAGAATCTATTGAATTCGTCATAAACTGCTGTAGATTATGTTAGCAGTATTAAACGCGGAAGTCTCTGGTGGCTTGCGTTCAACTATTGAAAAGAAGCCAGGGCTTTTATTAGTTAATTATTGGCGCACAGCTCTCCGGTCGCTGAAGTCAAAACTATACGCGTGTTTCGTTAAAACTTGAAACATCTAAATTAATAGATATAATTTTATGTTTCAATATACCGTATCAATTATTTCTTTCCTATGAGAAATACATTTCAACAAAACGATTTAAATTTTATTCCCATTCACGTCAAATTGTAAGGTGTACCCATACTGTAATGTCGAAAAGAAATGGCTCAAAGCCAAGAGATTCATTATAATGCCTTTAAAAAGTTTTAAGCCATTTCACTAAGTTCTCATGGAAAAATGCCGATTACGTCATGGTTTACGGCGCGTGTAGGGTTTTAAGGCGATAGCTTTTAAGTGTCGTTTATTTTTATCCGATATTCATTGTTTATTTTTACTCTGTCATATACCATTTGTCTCCACGATATGCACCAATAGACGGTATATTGATATAATTATAATAAGGAACATGCTTAAATCTTACCTTCCATCCAGCTGAAGAATTGCTGTCGCCTTTATCCTTAAAATATGGCACGTTTTGAACCATCCACTCATATATTTGAGACAACGTTAACCTATTGTCCTGAGAGGAGGTTATGGCTTGTGTGATGAGATCAGCATAGGAAAGATTGCCCCAAGCATTACGCCGTGAAGAGTTTTTTTTCGCTGTCACAGAAGATGGCAATGGTGGCGCACCTGTAAATAGAGATTTATGTTGATTAAATTCTTGTTAATTTAAAGGATTCGTATTTTGTGAGTGAGTGAGCCGAGATGGCCTAGTGGTGAGAACACGTGGATCTTTACCAAAAGCCACGGGTTCAAACCCTGGCAAGTATCGCTAGATTTTCAAGTGCTAAATTTTTGTTTAATTTCATCTCGAGCTCGGCGGTGAAGGAAAACATCGTGAGGAAACCTGCAGGTGTCGGAAGACATTCTGACACATGTATATCCACCAATCCGCAGTGGAGCAGCGTGGTGGATTAAGCTCCATAACCTTCTCCCTAATAG
>DVVJ01000951.1:0-12710 GCA_018234505.1 Junonia neildi neildi | reverse complement strand
TCAGCCGTTAGAGCGTGAAGAAGTAACAAACATACACACACACTCACAAACTTTCGCAATTATAATATTAGTAGGATTTAAAGTGTTGTATGTATTTAGCTATATGTAGGTGACGTTGTAATTGTATTGCTCAGTATAAAATAAAAAAAATATTATTAATTAAATGTACCTAGTTCTTAAAATTCTTGTAATAATAATAATTGCGGGAAGTAAAAGGTCATTATATAACATTTAAAGCGTATCAAGAAAATGTAGCTGTATCGAGGTTATTTAATTAGTTTTTAATTTGCAAAAAACATAATTGCATGAATACGAGATAATTATCTCTTTTAAGTGTCGAAAATGAATAAGAAGTTAACCGTAAAATAGCGGTGGACCGAAAGTAATCAGAAAAATAAGTAGATATCTAATAACGATCTGTTAAAATGTTGAGTACGTAAGTAAGTATCTCACATTATAATAAAAACTTTATCATAAGTAATATTTTTATTTACGTATGATTTGAAATTTAACTTAAAGATAATATAAACAGTTAAGAAACGAAGAATTAAAAGTCTTTTTAAAGTGTATTCAGGACAGGAAAGCAATTCATTATAAAAAATCAGGGACGTATCCTGTGAAAAAAGAACGTTTGCGAACGATAATTATAAATAGCTGTTTTTTTTACGGCTTTGTTTGCATAAAATTAGGTCTGTTTTATGTCTAGTAGCGCTATCGCATAGCTAAATAGTCTGAGAAAATCCGGGAGATTATGAGAGCAAACATTTTTGGAGTTCCGATAAAAAAAAATATAGTTACTGCATAGAATTAAGACTTAATAAGATTAATTGTTCTATGCGGTTTCTCGTAATAAGTATAGTAATAATTCATAAAAATAACTTAATAACGCTTTCAAATAAACGAATTTTATAACTTTAGGTAATAGGTACATCTCTACGTGTAGAATTATAGATATTTTTTTGAAAGTACAGATTATTGCCGGCGTTCCAAACAGGAAACGTAGTCTAAGAATTAACCAAGCTAATAATAGTGGGTAAATATAATCCAGACAGGGTATTATACGGCAGGGTATGTTGTCAATGTCGTAATGGTTCCTGCGCAATTGTTGTCCACCTACGCGCACGACGTCACGCGCGAATCGTCTTTTATATCGTCTGATATGAATTCGTCATCAAGCCTGCTTCTATATGAATTAATTTACTGCTTCGCTTTGACGGTGTACTTACTTGATAGATAAGTTTTGAAGGTTTTTATACTTATATTTAATACAAGGTTAGTACCTAATAGAAGAGGCCTATGCCCAGCAGTGGGATATGTACAGACTGTTACTTTACTTTACTTTAACGCTAAAATATTTAACTTACCAGATTCTAAAGACGAGTCTTTAACATAGAACCTACATATTAGTTTAATTTTTAACGTGTGACTGAGACATGTGGAGACATTAAATATTAACTATCAATTGTTTATTACTGCGTCAATAGATATTTTATAAACAACATTTTAACAAATTTTAAGTATATATAAATGTTAGGAAGTTTCCCTATGATGTAGTTATAATATTAAAAATCTTTCTCATGAGATATTTCGTTCGCGACAATTTGGATAGCGCCGCCCACGAGTTCGTTCGCATATATGGCACGACTAATAACCCTATTGAATTAAACATTAACTCATTCCCCGGCCGCTTTTTTATTCGAGTGTCCTTCTTAAATTGGTTCCCTTGTACGTTTCCCGTTATAGAGGATCCGGAGCGCGTATGGAAGTTGGCATGGTGCCAGCGTTTTGGTGATTACCGCCGATGTATCTGATACATATGGTAGGCAGAGAACAATTTGGAGTTGTCTTATTTCATTCTATCGATCTTAAGTCATCATCCAACAAGCTAGTGAGTATATAAAGATCCGGTCGGGGATAGTGGGAATTTGAGCATTGTAATATAAAATACTTGTAACTACTTAGCAATTATGAATTAATTCTAGGGATTTTTTACAACCCTGAAGAAGTATACCATTCATTGGAGTACCTATTCACTCGTCACTCGACTCGGCTTGAAACTCGAGACTTCCCTTTATATAAGTTTCTCAAAAACTATTATGATGCTGGTATTACTTATACCTACGTTTCGTTTTTCTGGTATGAAATTCATAATTAAGTTTAAGTTTATTATGTTTTTTGCAAGGAAAAAAAATTGTTAATATTTAATTAGAACATTATTGAGCATGAATAATTATATCCATTATATAAAAAAAATGTGATTTGAATACGTATACGTACCCATTATAGTCTTATATCATGCGCGTGTATCAGTATCTTTACTTGAATTCTTACAATCTTATGTTATTTACCTTGAACTAGTGGCTAGAACATTTATCTCTGATATTGTTAAAAATACAATAAGAATATCTATTTACGTCGAAGTAACTTATCTCATTGTTAAATGTAAGTAGTTATAGAAACATCGCGAATCGTTTAAAATAAATAAAAAATCCCTATTGTTAGATGACTTTAGATAGCTAAAGTACAGCTGTATAGACAGATAGGTATAAATAAAAGAAGTGGACATTTACATACTATTTTGTCGCATAAATGAAACTTAAAGGAGGAGATGAATAAAATATTTTTTTCTACTCAGGTTAAGTCTTGAAGACTGAAACTGTTCGTAATTAACAATGTATCGAACAATTTGAATGTAAAATTTTAATTTCAAAACTTAAATATTATATACCTACAATTTTTATACTGCAAAATTCAAACATTAAAACTTTCTAGAAGTTATCGACAAATAATAACACGTATGCCGCAGTTCTCGCTTCCAAGCGAAGAGAACCGACATGTGGTCACTTATATTTAATAAGTTCAAGAACTAGTAATAGCTTTGAAACCTACATTTTTATAAATGCACATAATATAATTATTTAATTATATTATGTGCATTTATAACAGAACTTGTGGCTCCACGTGATGTCTGTGGCATCGTAGATGCTAAACGGATGGATTGATTTTGATTTATAAGCGGCTTGATTAAAAGCGTTCTTAGCTTTTAATTTTTCGACGTTTTAACGTCAACAAATTCAAGTATATTTCAGTCTTTTAATATTATGATAATACTTATAATTATTATAATAATCGTAATCTTTAAGCGATTTTCATTGGATAAGATTCACCATTTCCTTTAATTTGTTACGAGTTGGTAGATCAACTCTGGTTGTTTTGTTCTTACGTTGAAAAGTAAGCTTTGTTAAGTACTCCGGAAAATCACATATTATGCCAGAGTAAAATATCCTTTCGATATTTTAGTTTTATTCCATGCAATAATAATTTATGAGTTATGTGTAGCCTATATAGCCTATATACCTATATAATAATATTGACGGTAAATAATCACAAAAATGACACGATTACAAAATTATCAACACCTGCATGGGATTGTGGTTGTGTACTTTTAGTATACCTACTATAACTTTTAAATGTCTTAACGAGATTAGATATGTATTTGGCGGAAACTTAGCCTTTTAATAATGAGTCAGAGATATTTTAAATAAAAAATACCTATTTTGCTTACTAGATTCACTATAAAAATACACTTTGTCGATTAAGAAATTCTCATGCTTGTGGTTTAACCGTTTTAGACGTTACCCCATGCACTGTGATCGGAAGAATAATCTGCGACCTGTGTCATTTTTAATCGACTTCAAAAAGGAGAAGGTTATCAATTCGGCCGGTATTTTTTTTAATGTATGTACACCGATTACTCGGAGACGGCTGGGCCGATTTTGGCAATTCTTTTTTATTTGAAAGGGTATACCCCCCATGTGGTCCCATTGCAAGGATCTGAAGATGGGTTCCTAAAGAAATCGAAATTATTGAGGTTATCTCATTACCTCCTGAGATTATAGAAATTGGTTATTTTTTGACAAAGTTATCGCCTTTCTTGTAGTTTAAAAAGCCGCAAAGAAAATATTTTTTACTAACAACATGTTAAGCTGGGTACAGTACATGAATATTTGAATATATTACTTGACCTTTTCGTCTATCGATCTATCGTGTATATTCGATAATATATACTATGCGGCTGTACTATATGCATGGAGACGTAGGTTGATCACAATAAGATGTAGTAAACTTGCCAATGCTTAAAATATGTAATGTATAGATGTTAAATATACAATGTATGATGATCACACATGTTATTCGAAAATGTATTCAATCTGGTGCAGTGATTGTTTGGCTTCCTCCCTTACGCATCAGGATTTTTGGCATAAACATCTGGCAATTGCTTTGGCGTGTTATCATATTACACAAATATAGATTTCCCTTTGGATTATATTTTTAACTGGAATTCAGACTGATAAAAAGTAACTTTCAATTTTATGTATTTATGCAAGATAATATCATAACGTGAATATTAATATTATTGAATACATGTAATTATACGATTCCGGTGTTTATATTATAACAAAATATTTTATATCACCAAGCGTGTGGAATCGGCGGTACTTCTTTGTAATATCTGTTGACAAATATTAATATGAAAAAAAAAACTAAAAATAAAGAAAGTTATTGCATATGTTTACATGCACAATAATGAATTGAATGCAAATCAATCACCCTTGTTACAAATCACACAATTTCTTAGATATGAAGGGTCTTTGATACGATATTTAAGAATCGTAGTTGAATATGAATACAATAATTTACCTCACAAAGCCTCCAAAAGGTGAGAAAGCTTTATCGTTCAATGGCACAAGAATGGATGATGATTTCAATCCTTGCGGCATTTTGATGAAATACTTCACACTGCTCGGTATAAGAATGCCTGCAAAATAAAATATATCTATTATTGTCTTTGTGCTTACAATCGAGCGATCAGAACTATGTACAAGTAAGCCATAACCATTTAAACATAACATGAGTCAGTCGAGTCTAACACACTAGACAAGCCAGTTAATCAAAACTTTAACAATGACAAAGTATCATTTTATACTAAAATATAATCATTTGTTACTCCGATTAGAAAAGCTGCCAAATTATGACCGATAGAATTTATCAACAATGCAATGAGCGTAAACATTTCTATCATTTGAACATCGTGTAACAAGAATTGCTTTAAATCTGAATAGTACCAATTCACTGCCAACTTTAGTTTTCCTAATTTGGCACGCAAGTGATTGTCGAAATAAGGTGAAATTTTGTCACTAATAAGAATAGTTTTACAACAAAATGTTCTCACCGTTTGCATCGTATCTATATTTCCGAAGCAATGACTGCATGGTCGGATTCTGACTATTCGATAGCACTACCACTGCACATGGCTGAAACATAACACTAAATTAATCGTACACGTAGTGTACGTAAATAACAGTTTTAATTTGTTAAAATTTCGCAATATGTGAAATTTTGCTTACATTGTCTTCTTTATTGTATGATTAATCTAAAATTTTAAGTTACCTTCAGTGAAGAGTGGAAAATATATATGTATGTAGATAAATAAAATATAAGTATTACACAGACCTACCTAAAATATTTAGCGTTAAATTTGATTTTTGTACATTTGGAAGTCAATTCACTGTACAAATAAAAAAGATATTGACGTGTTTTGTCACTATCATTTACATAAATATTTTTGTATAGTTCCGTTGTTATTAAACTTCATTACGATAAAACAATTTAAAATTTTATTGTGTTTCCTAGACGTCTTATATTCCTTTTCAATATAATAAATATTTATAGCACTTTTTACAATATGCCTGATAACTCAGAGTACAAACTAGTCATTCATTAGTTTTACCTTTTTCGTTTTCTCGTTGATTTCTTCATTTATTTTAATACCATTTTCAATATTTCTTGCCGGTTCGAGTGTCCTTACTATAACTTTTTCATTTGAACTCTCTTCATCGCTGACATCCGCGATCGTTATCACATCTTCTGTGACCGGTGCTTCAGTTTCATAGTATATTGGTAACATTCTCTGAAAATACGAATATTTACAACACGAATTCAGTTAATTATATTACCACAATCGAAATACCCACATTTTCAACCACGAGAACATTTGTAAATATAGCCATGAAAATTCCTATAAACCACATTGTTGAGTGTTCCGAATAACTTCTTCGACTGAAACGATTAACATAACGTCGAAAGTTTCACCATTGTAAACAGGCTCGTATGTCGTTAATTTGAGAATTTTCCTAAACATAACTGTCATTGTTACAAAACAATTGCTCACATTAGCTTTTAATTCGCATTGTCCCGAAACATTTTTTTTAATTATTATTAATTATAAAAAGTGAGCATTTTAATTATATTGTCTGGTCTTTGTTTTCCTTAGATGCATATAAATTATTATTGTCTGTTAATAGTTATTTATTTTCCTTATATTCTCAGATCATATATAGAAATGTACATTTACTTTTGTATTATACGATTTCACAATCAAATAATGAACTCTACTATACCTAATTTGTACAGGGCTCTTTTCATCTCGTAAAAAAACCGTAACTCAATTCACGATAAATTTCGCAATCTCAAAAAATTATTTTCTGATTTCAAATTAGATATAAGTTTTGTACACGTGTTGATTATATATGTATTGATATATTATGTAGTTTATAATCGCTACCTGTTTATGATCTCGCTGTAAAATAGAATGCATAGTAAATTAGAAATACGAGTTATTGCTGTATTGCGTAATAATATTTTATTATTTAACACGGTAACGGATAACTTTAACCTCAATATATAAAATAAAAATTTCATGCCAGTGTTATCTTGTTTTTATAATAGGAAGTGGGGTAACGGTGCCATAAAATAGGAACAGTTTTCGTGAGTAAACAGGTTAATGAAAAAACAACACTAGACCGCCGGACGCCTGTTTTTCGTTTATGAAGTAAATCACGACTTTTCAGGTTTAAATGTCAATTAACAATAGCTCATACGTTTTATAGTTTGTGTAAACATTTCACATCGATTATCCCTCATTAACTGGTAACCCAAATACCGAACTGGGAATTGAAAATATGCCACATCGTTAGTAAAAGAAAACGTTTAGTTCCGCATTTTTTATATAAGATAAATAAGCGATCTGTTTAATTTACGTTAAAACTTGTTTACATGATTTTGGTGGAAATTTTCTACGAAATATCGTCGTAAATCTGTCTGAGATAAGATCGAAAAATAATAATATCAAGTAATCGAGAAGTTTTCGTACACGTGTCTGCCGTAATTTCGTGATTACTTTTGTTCCCCTTGAAACTTCCCAAGGACCGTCTTATTTCGGAACGGTTTCACATTAATCAAATTATAGGCTAAATAAATCAGTTCTATAATTCATAAGCGCTATTTAGTCTTATATTTAATAAGTATAGTTTGTTCAAAGACAAATTATGCATGATTTTCCTTTAAAAATATTTTTATTTTTAAAATATGTTATATATAAACATTTCAAATTATTTGCAAATTACATTATAGTCGAACCGTCATAGATATGGTATTCTAGGAGTATTTGTACCATTGTCGACATAGTTAATGAAATTGTAAACCATGAGATCGAGTTGTTTTCCTTGTAATTGCTATCGGCATGTTCAATTCTAGTCTTATACCATGAAGTATCAATACGTATCAATGCCGTTTGACGCCTAGACAGAATAGTTTGTGGGTGACACCATCTACTGCTACTGAGCTAGCACTATACCTAGTCTATAATTCAGATATATAAATTACATGTCTATTAAATATCTACTGCTAGTTTACACTCGTGTATATGTTGCATAAAAACGAATGTAGCACTTTTTGCATGTGTAGGTGTGAATTTCTTGAGATCGGGTGTTAGTGGATCTCCATACTGCAGAAGGCATAGTCCTGTCGAATTTAAATGAAATTAAATCGGTTACTATGTACATATGTCATGGTAAATCTCTATATATAAATCTATAAAGATTGGCTTTATCTTTACACGTATAATAGAGGTAATGAAGTGGTAATGTTTAAATGTTTTTAAGAAGAAACATAATTTTAATGTTTACTTTTATTTCGAAAAATAGACAATATTGGGTAATGCTTAGTAAATCATAAGTATAATTTGAACGCTTGTTTTATAGTCAGCGGAATGTATTATTGTATATTGCAAGTATTGCACATTCTAATGATGGAGACCTATTGCGTATGTTATAAGTGTAAACAAATTTTAGAAATTCAAAATGTAGTTAACTTTTTTTAAAATACCTACTTATCTTATGTTATTATAACCATTTTGATTCATACTAAAAATACGTATCATATCACATTTTAGACTTAACTTCCGTTCTTATAAGTATAAAAATTAATTTCAAAATTGCACTAAATCGTTTATCGACTTCATTACAAGTGACCTTATTCTCAAGTGTCAGTTAAATTGACCTGAAATGGAGTTTAATTAGCTCAAATGACAGACTTCAATTTATGTCCTCGTACGAGCTGAATACCTGAGACCGCAGACGGCACTGGAATTCTTTGAATAACGCTCTTTGAATGGAGCCCCTTACGGAATATGATGAATGTTTTAATGAATATAAGCCTTTAAGAACATCTTATTATATTTAATTTGAATAGAACATATACACTATAAGTATATAGTATAAAAAAACTAAAGCTTTTGTCAATTAATTTCATAGAATATTACGTAGTGTCTAATTATAAATAAATTTATGTATTTTCTCTTATGTTTTGTATAAAATATTATGTTATTATCATGTTATGTTATTATCATGTTTAAAATTAAGAGTAAAAATAAAAGGAGCTTCGAAATGTTCAAGCACGAAACAATACGGCGATGTTTACTTCAGCTGTTTTACGAATTATTTTAATAACTGCTGTTTTTTAATTTATTTAAAACATTTGCAAAAGACTGAGATATTACTGTTTTTATGAAGAAATAATGTAGCTGGTACATATTTTTAACATTAATGGCGTTAAGAATTTTTTATAAGTTTCTAATTAATGCTTGCTTGCAAACGTAGAAAACCTAGTTTGTGACTCTTCAACACAGACAGAACGTAGTTGTAAATTAATTTGAAAATCATATTAAACTTACAATTTATCAGTGCTTGAATGCGCCTCTTAAGTATCTTGCCAAAGATGCTCTCTTAATTAAGTTTTGTGTCCAAGAGCCTCTTGATTTATTTTTGTATTTTTCCAATTATTTATTTATCATTATTCGGTGAAAAAAGTGGTAAATACATATTTAGGTACAGTTCTAGTAAAGCCTGTATATTGTGGTCACTTAAGGATCTTAAGGTTTAAAGTTATTTACTCAATAATTAAATGAAACCTCCTTAGCCACAGCCTCTCTCGCGATATTTTGTAAAAAAATGTATTTTTCATAAAATCTATTTCTAATCTTATGGGTCCCAAGATATCCCGATAGGTCACTGTATCATTGTAATAGTCTCCTTTAGTAACGTGGATTGGAATTAACAATGTCTTTTACTGAAATAAATAATAATGAGCTACGCCTCGTAAATTACTTTTAAAGAAATTGAACTATTAAATAACATACGTATACGAGTACACATATATTATCATAATGTAATCTCGTTTAGGATTTACAATAATGCGAACTATAATATTTTTATACATTTAAAATTGTAAATATTTAATATTCGACCCTGAGTTGGTTTTTGTTACGCTTTTGTGATGTTTATATTATACGGATACGATTTATTTTTTCAAATGCCAGTCTGGTAAACACTTGGTTTATTTTACAATCTGCGGTGAATATTTACAGCGCGGTTAGAGTATTTAAATTTTTATACTTTAAAGGATTAAGTTTTTAAAGGTCTTTTTTATGATTGCCTTTGCCCGTGTACAGTTATAAACCAAATTAATCGAAACATTTAACTAAGTCAGTGACGGGCTACGCGCAATTGGGTCTTTAGTTGTCGAGCACAATATACAGTCTTCCATAAAAAATATTTATTTGTAAAAGTATATTATGTATTTTTTGGTCAGATTTTATTATAAATCTGACCAATGCCAATATTTGATTTCTCGAAACATTAAACAGAGGTACAGACCTTATTCAAATTCATTCAATTAAAATTAGTAAGTATACCGGAAGAATAATTTTAGTTCATGCATACAAAATTCTTACGGGTCACGAACTGGGGTTTGTTGCATTATAAAAATGACTTTTATTTTTACGCTTGGGAAAAAGTCTCCTTAAATACAAAAAGCTTAGACTTTTTTTCGCAAATATAAGACATGTTACTATATCATTTTTACATCACTGATTCATAAATCATGTACCGAGGTACTAGAATTATTTATAATTAAATTAAAGAATTAAACTAAAAATTTATTTCAGTTTCGTCCATAGTAACAGAAATCGATTCATCACGTGTTGAAAATTTTTCTCACAGCCTTTCTAATGTATGATTCATCGACGCAGCTGTAGATACTTAATAAAACAACCAATATTGATAAATCATCAATAATACTATTAGTCACCTTAAAATTGTCCATATCACAGTATAACAAAGATAAGATTGTCGTTATAATAGGTACGCTGAAAACGAAAGCTCCCCATTCGGCTACCAAACTTTTAGCAGCCAAGATATAAAAAAAAATATCCCAGATCAGTTCAATAGTGTTTGACATAATATATAATATGAGCATTTTATTACAAATCCGTAATTAGGGGCAGTCGTGGTAATAAAGTAATATTTTTAGATTCCAAAGATTCATCAGTCGAAAAAAATAAGTGTTCAGTCAAAAGCTTCTTTCGCCGAAAGTATGTATGTACTATGTAGCATCAATCTATTTCTCCATGAGTGTCGTGAACTTGGGGCTGGTGATGACGTCAGTGTTCTGTTCCAGGTCCACCGGGAACTTCTCGTCGGGCGCGGCGGGTGGCGGGTGCGGGGCGCCGCGCTCCGCGCCCGCCACCCCGCTGCAGCTCGAACCGCACTCCAGGTCCAAACATGATAAGTGAGTAAATTGCATTTTTAATCATCTTCATAGTAACTATCCCAACTGAAAGCCTGTAAATATCCCACAGCTGGGCTGGTCTCTTTTCTTATTAAGAAGTTTAAGGAGCTTATTCTACCTGCTACACTGCGGGTTGGCGTATATATGTAAATGTGTCAGAATTTTTTCCTCACCATGTTTTCCTTCACCTTGAGATGAATTTTACCCAATTTATCTACTCCAGGTAAACTGGTTCTTCGACCAGGTCTTACAATTAATACATTATAAAGAAATATACCTAATAATTGCCTAAAAAAATTCAAAGTAAACATTTTTTACGAAAAAATAGAGTTTATGTGCATATTAAAAGTAATTTAAAGTAAGATTTCAATACAAAATACAAATGGCGGATGGCAATGGCGAATTATCTGTAGTGATATGTTATTTTGACAGTTGTCATTAATAAATTGTCTTTCTCAATTTGCAAATTATTTCGAGAACAATATTGCAATTGATTTTTCTTATTTGCTTTTATTTTAATTTTTCTACATGCTAATTTTTTAATTCCTTTTGCACATATCTACTAATATAATGTACAAAGGGTGGGCTTAACGCTTTCGCGTTCTCTACTTAAAAAAAAACAAAGAGATTGTAAGAAACATAAAAAAAATAATTATCTACCTATATAGTGTACAAACATGTGGCCCAAAATGAAACATCTTTCATTAGTGTGTGTTTGTATGTTTCTTCAGGCATCCCATTATTTCCCCATCTTTCTAATCGTATTTTCACCATTCCCTTTATTTATTATAATATTATTGTTAAATTCGGATCACACCGAAGGGATAGAAAAAAAGATTTAAATTATTTTATTTTATATTCACCAATACAGTTTTATAAACTACCTAGGTGCGTGTTTTTTGTCTTGGAGCCGCAGCGAAACGCAATGAGAAAATTCATAATAGCAAATTCTGAAATCCTTTACTGTCTCTAGTTGATAGACAAATCTATAAAGTAGTCAATATTACGTTCATATCACAATCGCCAGATCGCCAAGGGCAAACACATGTGAAATCTTGAAAAATAGGTAGTTTATATCAAATAGCTTTGTCTTTAAATTATCAACAAGTTCGCACCTTGTCTTCTTCGCCGAGCAAAAAATCGTACCTAAAGATTCGAGGAAAACTCAAGGTCTTTCGGAAAATTAATGAATAAATAATTTATCTTTTTACTTGACGCGCAGAATCCGTTTACAATGTATTCAAAATGAACCTTCACATTTTAATATTTTCCATTATGTAAATCAAGTTGGCGTCCGTATAAAAATAATATTAAAAATATCCGCTATTAATTAATACCAATAAATTAATATTTACTTACAATTGGCATTTAATTGTTTATACAATCAATATTATTATCAAATTTATAAGTAGCCAATCCAATTTAATTTTTAATAACAATAGTCGAGCAATAGCGATAAAGGGCCGTTGCATATAGGCGTATATAAAAAATTAGGGTAATTAGCATGATTTATAAATAATAACAAAAACATAAATAATACAAACAGGATTCCGTCTCTGCGTGTTAGAAAATGAAATATTATAATTCCTGGGAAATCTTCTGCGACATAGGGTATATAATTAAATATCCTTTATATATGTCAAAAAAATGGCGCTTAGATCAAATAGCCTTTCATTCGTCGATATGTATGTATAATAATTTTAAGAAAAATATGTATTAGTATATGTATATTTATAAGTTAC
>DVVJ01000950.1:0-12712 GCA_018234505.1 Junonia neildi neildi | reverse complement strand
TCAAAAATTGTTGGCATCGAAACATTAAAGAAGGTCCTTTAAGTACACAAATCAGAAATCAACTGCTATTAATAATATTAGGAATGTTTGATGGCGACAGACATTAAAAACTAAGATATTTGAGAGTTTTAATATTGAGGGGATGAAAACGAAAAGTATTGCTTACTTGTTTTAGTACATAATAACAGATCTTTTATAATTTTAATATTAAAACGAGTTAGCTATAGTTTTGCGTGATTCACACTCCGATTTGTACTAAAACGCGATAGCAATAGTTTACCTTAATTTCCTCCCTGTTTGTGTAAGCTCTCGAAAACGATATTTCCCAATATTTCAAATATTTCATTTAAAGTTTCAGTTGATATTGTTTCAACTGTCAGTAAAATATACAATCGATTATATCAATGACTGTCGATTAAATGTGAATATTGACAACCTCGATTTTTATGGGCTCTAGCGTAATGATATTATACCCTCTAATATTTTGAATAATTATAAGATTATAAAAAAGATACACATAAGAAAGACGACAATGACACGAAATGATATGTCTAAGTGATTCCCTAAGGCAATGGTACGCTCAGTAGGCATGAAGGGTAGCATCTTTCATAATATCGTACGTATCAATTTACAAATTATATGAATTTTACTTGGAAATTTGACGCCAAAATTGGTATGCTTCTCGTACATATGTATGTACGTTCTACAAAAAGTAAATCAGGTATATTTTTTACGATAGAGGCTTTTTATTACTGACTCTACATGGGTTTGGAATATGATAAATGCAGGTCCAAAATTACGATATGTCATAAGAACTTAATCTTGTAGGCAATATCAGTACCCCAAAAAATGAAGCATGTAATGCGTTATTTATTATGCATTACACGCTCGTTTACGTTTCGATTTTTAACAATCAGGGCCCAGATATCTCCCCTCTACTGCGTTTCTTTAAAAATCCTTTCTATATAGAAGCTGAAGAAACCAATGAATGTTAACTGCTCGTAAATACCAATAAAGCGGCTCATACCTAATTAGCCGTCTTTCACACCTACGTCCTAACTTTGTTCTGAATACAGAATATTATAACATTTAAGCTACAAAGGCGTTACAAATTATTTCTAATGTTTATAAATACATACATACATTAAGTATTTAAATGTGTAGGTACCTGATATGTTAATAATTAATTATTCCTTTGCCATAGGTTATAAGATGATATTCTATACCTCCTCCAACCGATAATACCGAAACCGAATGATCTGATTTTTTTCTTAATAATATATTGTAACGATCTGGTTACTTAAAATCAATTAAACAGGTTCAAATCGTACGTGTTCTAACCATTGGATTATCCGGCTCTTTTTCCAATTAATATTAATAACATACGCCAACATATAATCCACTTTAATAGGAACGCGTGAAATAAAATAAAATTATAAAAGTAACAAAAAAATATTGAAAAAGTCCGAACAAATTCAATCCAACTTCTGGTGAACTGGGCGTCCGAAATGGGACGTATTTTACTCATATTCGTATTAAACAAATAAAATCAATAAAGTCTCCCAAACAAAATTTCTCTTTGAAATGAATTATTTGACACGTGTATCCCGGTGTAAGCATTTCGATATTTGTTCTCGTTATATGTCGATAATATTAAAATGAATGCTAAATAATTGCGGTTTTTGGTACCTACTGAATACAAGTGATTTTATTTGCATTCGCCATAAAATTCAGGTAAAAGAGCAAAGAAATCAATGAATTTGTCTCAAACTAATAGGCGATTAGTAAAATTTAGTGTGATTTTAAGGCTTAACCTTGAAATACCTTATTTCTAAAAAAGATTATCTGTTCCAAGCGCCTTTTTCCAAAACTAAAATGCTGGATTTCCATAGAGCAATACTACAACTTATAATCTTTTTCCATAATTCCTAAAATAAGTGAGTTTCTTGAAACTAACAAATAAACTCTAAACTCACTGTCTGTTTATAAGGGCAACATATAATAAAATACGTTGTTAATGTACCGAGTATATCCGAATGAGGGACAGTTCCCCAGTGTGACAGTGTATCACGGTAGAATGCTTCCAGCGATCCCGTGATGCTCCAAAAAAACGGCGTGGCAGGGATGTTGGTTTTTAGTGGGTAGGCTGGTTGATTGATTTACCAGGAGTCCCACATACCCGCCTAAGTACACAACTCAGGCGGGATGCGTAAGTGCATTTCCCAACAATAAAAAAAAAAAAAAAAAAAGTATTTATTTTTCTGCTAGTTTAATGTGTTTCTGAATAGGAATAATAAACGTAGTTTCAATTAGTACACATGATCCGCATTGACCTGTATAACCATTGCAATTCTTCCTTGATTTTGATTAATTTGTAAATAATTAAGAATCATACGGATATGCATACAACATTAAACAATGTGGAGGTCTTTTTTTGAAGTCGGTAAAACAGTTTCATTCACTTTCAGTTATTTGTCTACAGTTTATTACCAGACCAGCCCTTCTCTCACCAGTCATGAGCGTTGGCATTGAAAATTTAATTATTTTTTGGACTATTGCTCCATATATTTTTAGCAACGTGAATCTAAGGCCTTCATTGTAGTGTTTAAGAAAACTGTAATGGACAGCTATGTCGATTATTGAAAGGCGTGTTGTCATATCATTGCAACATGTCCATTTGCCTATTGTAATATTTAAACGCAATACGGAAGTTAAACAAAAAGTTAGAATATAGAGCGAGGTGCAAATACTTGATTTATTGTACTAAAGGCAACTGAGAAACGACATTTTTGCTGTAAATGCTAGATTAGATATGACCAAATCCGCAGGATTATCGTTGTTCAGAATTTATTTAATATTGTACTATCAATATACTATTACAACATGACACATTTTGCCAATTAAAAAAATCGTCACGTCACATTATTGGCAAAATATTATGTGTCAATTTGGCACATCTAAAAGCTGTTAAGCAAAGCAAAGTAAAGGAAAGAAGAAAAAGAAAGAGATTAACTGTCAAAATATACCTACGAGAATATAGCTTGTTGTGGTAGCGATAGTTTTCCGAAGGTAATTATATCTAATATCGTCGCAGATTTAAGCAACAAAAAGCATAGACTAAAATAGGTTAAAATGTTACAATATTCCTTTTCACATAAAATGAAAACGTATTCGCATTCATTGTGGAAGTTTATAAGAATACACCTTATTAAATAAATCTAGCATATACGAAAGTTAATTAATTTATTATTAGAGAAATAGCGAATTCAATTACTTTTAAAATGAAATAGGTACGTGCACATGTTATATTTGTATGTCAAAATAGTTACATTATTTATGTATCTTTATGAAATCTAAATTGTCTTATTTACATGGTCATTTCTTATCCTCGAAAAATCTCTAAAACCTTTTAACTTGCAAGTTATTAAGTTATTACAAAACTCTTCACGCTTATTAAATTTACCAATTCAATTAGCGTAGGCCGCTTCAACGTTTAAGTAATATTTAACAATTAGGTTTTCTTGTAATTTTAACCGACTTCAAAAAAAGAGATTCTCATTTTAATTTGCTTAAAAACTTCATGTACGTTCGCCCTTAATTATCATCACCACTTGAACTTGTGAACCGTTATAAGTGATCATTTTTTCGGACGAAAATGTCTCCAAAAGTAAAGTTCAGTAAGTAAGTGAATTATAAAACTAATAAAAAAATAATAAAACAGAGAAAATCAGATCAGAGACAAACTGTTATAGTCGTAGATGTCGGCGCGACAGCCCCATACATTCATGAGCACAGTTGGTGTTCCTAAAAGTAGAAATAAATGCATTTCATTCGTAATAAAATATTTAAAGCTTCACTGAAATTTAGCAGACGAACATAACAAATAAAAGTACAATTCCACTGAACCAAAACAATTCATTGTACTCGATGGATAGTAGTATACAGTAACTGGTTAAAAACTCGTAAAGTACTAGGTCTTGCTCGGTGTTTACTAGCGATGAGTTGTGATGCAACTGACCGAACCTGTTTTCATTCATGGATTGGGGTCGCATTGTTACAGTGTATTGGTTTCCCTATTATTTATGTAAAAATAGCGATTCGCTAAGCGAATAAAAATTGTTTCATTCGATCACTATCAAACTTCATAACCCGTTGGGGTGATCTGAAAATTGTCTAATCATCATAATCGCTTCAATAAAAATAAATATACATTGGTCTGGTACGTTTCCATGCCTAAAACGATTAAATTTGGTGAGTTTTGATACAAAGGTATTAGATAGGTGAAGCACTTACAGAGGTTACTTTTTTGTTGCGATAGCCGTTACGAAAATTACAACTTACTAGCACTTGAGGGTTTCACAGTTGACGAAAACATAGTTTCACAGTTTCAAATATAATTTTACTCCTTTAGGCCCCAATCCGGATCTTGAGATAATTCCGTAATATATGCGTACGTATAGAGTAAATAGTATTTTAATACCAATCATGTAATGATGTAATGTTTGAATTTTTTAAATGTATTATTAAATTTGCTAATTGATATGGGTCTAAAGGCCTGTCTGTGGCCGATAGAATCGCTCATAAAACCTTTTAAGTTAAACTTATTTTCTTTTTCATTATTTTAATCTGACTGACTTTGACATCTGACAATGTTGTGACTGATAGTATTATTACAAAGGTATCCATGTAGCAGTGCCGATGGATGCGAAAATTTTATTTTAGATAATTTAACATGTTTACTGCAAATAATATTTAAAAAATATTAACTTTTTAAATCCTTCTTCACATAAGGTTCAACTATGCCAAATTTCATACTCCTCCTCTAGTTCACCGAATTTTCGTGAAAATTTTCGCTTCATGTAGTAATACCTATATAGATTATAAATACCTGTTCGTTGTATGTTCTCTATAAATAAGTTTTCTTTCCGTGAAGATTCGTAATTGTATACCCTTTATGGTATCCAGTAGCAGTAATTCAATACCATGTAATACCAAGGTTGTCAATATTAATAACTATAGTATTATAATGGATCCAAACGTATAAACTTTGTTAAATAAATGCAGTAATATAGTTCTTTAAATATTTAATTGCAAAAATTACAATGAGACTTACAAGACATATAAATTATCACAAGTGCTGAAATTGTCATTTAAAATTTTTTTCTTTATTTTCGTAATTTTAACCTTAAATTGAAAATTTAAATGATAATAAATAATTTTTTTTCCCTTTTTCAGCTCCATATATAAAAATATGTCAACGAAGTGATCCAAATGTAGACAAATGCATCATAAATTCCATAGAAGAACTGCGACCGAAAATGAAAAAGGTAATATCCACGTATCCTAATTCAACTGTTATTATTTCTGGTAGGTTTCTATCACACCCATGCATGACCCATGACTTTTAACATTGATGACAATATTTTTACATTTCTATTTTTACCTCTAAGGCTAGGTCGGACTACTTACTTGCTATGGTCGAAAGAGTTTTAATCACTGTTTGTCGTTGCTTTTGCTTTCGCAGCAGCTGCTGCTTCTGCTGTGGATTTGTTACCGTCTTTTGGTTTGTCATCGCCTGGTTGCGGGTCTGATGGTTTGCCCTGATCAGGTGTAGGCTGTTGCGCTGGTGGTGAGTTTGGATCAGATGCCGGCTGTTGGGCTGGTGAGTTTGGATCAGATGCCGGCTGTTGGGCTGGTGAGTTTGGATCAGGTGCCGGCTGTTGGGTTGGTGAGTTTGGATCGGATGCCGGTTGTTGGGCTGGTGAGTTTGGATCAGGTGCCGGCTGTTGGGCTGGTGAGTTTGGATCAGATGCCGGCTGTTTGGCTGGTGAGTTTGGATCAGATGCCGGCTGTTTGGCTGGTGAGCTTGGATCAGATGCCGGCTGTTGGGCTGGTGAGTTTGGATCAGATGCCGGCTGTTGGGCTGGAGGTGATCCCTGATTAGGTGACGCTGGCTGAGATGGAGCCGGATTGTTACCCGCAGAAGCACTCGATTTGGAGGCCGCAGTAGATTTTGAGGCATCGTTTATGTAAATATCTTCGTTGCCATTGCCTGACTTATTTTCATTTAGAGTAGCGATTACATCAGTATTAGACGTCGCTGATGCTACCGCGGCTGATGTTGCTGTCCCTTTGTTTCCTGACGCTGAGGATTTACTAACACTAGTTGCTGCAGTATCATCTTGCAAGACAATTACCGTACCATTTTTAAAGGAGTCGTTTGTATTGTTACCAGATGTCGGTGTATCTGGTTTAGATTTAGTAAGGTCTATTACGATGTTAGTTTTTGTATGAGTCGGTGGCCGGTAAGGTTTTGCATTAACATTGATGTTATCACATTTTTGACATATAGGACCTTGACATTTGTAGCACTGGGGTGTGTTGGTATTGCCCGGCTGCATGTACGGATATGGCACGAATTCTATGGGATTATCTTGTTTAGGAAACTGTATTGTGATGTTTGTACGATTTGGTATTTTTACTTGAAGTACCGTACTCCGTCCGCTGCAGACACCGCATTGTGTGATGTTGATCTGAAATTAATATTTGAAATTATAATATACCTATTTATAACACGTATAATGGGTAAATGGCTAATATATTAGTAAAAAATACTTAATAATTATTTTCTTCATAATATAATTGTTAAATATATATGTTCCTTAGTTATTTTGTAGGCTTACCTCAAAAAGCAGCACAAGCGCAACTAGTGTAATTGCTCCATGCAACCCCATATTTGACTGAGTTCCCAAGATAATACTGCTCAAGTCTTTTATACCTAACGCACATACAATGATAGATTAACGTAGTCTTTTGTCATTACTCTGATTCATTCGTCAATATTTTTATCAAAAACACTGGAGGCACGTAGGTTTTTTAAAGTTTCTTCCCATTAACCTTATCGCCTGTCAGGTGTTATTTTTAATGAGGTGTTGTTAGTAATATTTAGTACTTTACACGACAATTTAAATTAGATAACAAGGGTATGTAATACGTAGATAGTTATGTATTTACGTTAATTGTGACGTTTTTACAATCAGTTTGTTTTGAGGAAGTATTCGTTATTCAGTGGTATTGAGCTATAATCACACAGTATAGGGTCGTCTCGGAAATATGTTATTGCTCATGTTTAAGGGATCCGTACTAATAATTGGGTACAAAAATTATGGGGTTGAATTTTATTAAAATCACGGAGGAACTAAGATGACTAGATAAGTCATCTTAGTTCCTCCGTAATACGTTTCTGTTTTGCACTTTATTTATCTGGATTTAAAACTGGATGGTTTATTATGGTGTATTCATCGATAATAAAAATGAGACTGTATAAATTTTATTGAGCATATGTGTACAAACTTGAAGGCTAAAAACAACCAAGTTTCCCCATATTGTCCACTCTAAAGGAGCCGCTTGCGCAGCTTGTTAAGATATAAGGTCAGAAATCTCAGATTAACAAAACACTTTCAATTATAAGTGCTGATCGCAATCGGATAACATAAAAAATCTTTTTTTTTTAACGAATTCGAAAGTATGTCATTGTCATACCGTTTCATAATATAAGTAAAGTATGCTGTGATGACAAGTGCAAATGTAAACAACGTAGTACATTTTGTTTGATTGGCAAATTAAACGGCGCTTATGGTAGCAAAGTTGATAGACTATGAAATATAAAATGAGTTAATCATAATAATCATCATACCATATGAAATCTATTAAATTTCCATCATTTTGACAATAAAATGTAATTCATTAAAATAAAAATGAAAACACCTAGGACTTTCTCCTTTTTGGCATGTCGTATGAAATAAGTCCAGCCATTTAAGGAACTAACACTTAGTAGCAGACTAATAATCCAGCAATTTATACCAGCTACATTATACCTATTATGCGTGAATTAGCTGTATTCGACATCGTCCACGCCTATTGTAGTCATGGCTACAGCTAGGTGCTACATAAATAAAGCAAAGTTGAAGTGGAAGAAACGAAATTTCAGTAACATATACTTTTCAATTCCAGGGTATACCGGAGCTAGACGTGCCTAGTATTGAACCTCTGAGCCTGGGTCAGATAGCGCTGGCCCGCGGACCTCAAGGGGCCAAGCTGACGGCCGTCGTCAATGACGTCAAAGTCAGAGGCCCAAGCAATTTCATCATTCAAGAGTTAAAGTGAGTTTTGCTTTTATTTTCTTTAGTATTTAATATTCGATTTGTCAGCGCTTTAATAAATTTTGATACGTCCGTCATACGGTTTTTCATGATGACGCGACCAAGCCAAAAAGATATTGTAGTGTTTGCCGAGTTATTATAATTAATAATTTATAATTTTATAATATAATTTAAAAAAAGTAATTAATAATTTAAATTCGAAGAAGGTTGGTATTGTATAATAAATAAACAAACTTCAAGTTATAGATTACTTTTTGCACACGACTTCGTCCCCATCTAACATATTCATTCGTTTTAGTTTTTTTCCCATGGAACCCTAATTCTGTTCTAAAACTAAGTGTCGTGCAAATATTCATATGCATTTAGTAAACATACCTTTCTTGACATTACAAACAGTCACTTCAATTTTATTTAATGGCATACTTATGGGTATGATAATAAAATACTGCGTAGACGATGTCAAACACTTATTTCTAGAGGATTCAAGGATTCGTTGACTAATCAACACTAATGTTATAAAGAGGAAGATTTGATTGTTTATTTGAAATGAATAGGCTTTGAAACTGCTCGTTAGACTCGAAAAATTCTTTCACTGTTGGGAAGCTACACTATCTCCAGCGAACATAGCCTATATTAATTTTTCAAAAAAGTTAGGAATACTCGGGTAAGCCGGGGCGTTCTAATATGTAGTATATTTTAAAGATATATTTCGAGACGTGATCAATTGCATCAAAGAATTAAAGTATAACACTAACTATAATTGCATGTTCTTCAAGTATTCCTATATGATTCGAGTGATTCGATACATATTGTATCACCACAGGTATTGAAAATTAATTCAGTTCCCACTAACAATTACCAATTTCGAGTTTTGCAATCTTTTGCCTGTTCCTTTCTTTTTTAACCGACTTCAAAAAGGAGGAGGTTATCAATTCGGCCGGTATTTTTTTTAATGTATGTACATCGATTACTCGGAGACGGAGGGATTTTGACAATTATTTTTTTGTTTGAAAGAGTATACCACCCATGTGGTCCCATTGCAAGGATATCAGGATCTGATGATGGGACCCTGGAGAAATCGAGGGAACTCCTCAAAAATTGTAGGCACACCTATTGCGATTTCGGTTATTTTTAAAGTAGCTCAGCCATTTACTCACGAAAAGTAGCATCTGATGATGAAGACCAGAAATGGTTACCAGATTTTTTTTTAGTTTTAATTCGATTTTTCATTAAATATTTAACTAATTAATCAATTGTAACTTAAAGGTATAAAATAATCAATTTTTCACAAAAAAATTAAACCGACTTCAAAAGTAAACTGAAAAGCTAAAAATAATCTTTTTACTCTACATTTTGAAGTCGGTGCCAGTTCGTAAAACTTACAAGGCACCGATTTAATTATATATTTTGCCTGCTTGGCACCGACTTTAAAATGTTTTAGAGTACAAAGATTATTTTTAGCTTTTCAGTTTACTTTTGAAGTCGGTTTAATTTTTTGTGAAAAAGTTATTATCATTTTTATTGATTCTTCTTTCATAAGTGTTGATGCGAATAGAGATACAAAAAATGGGCGCTCAAGGCAATTGTGATTTTTGCGAAACTACCACTACCATACGTCAATTAAGTTGTACATGCATATAGAATTAAAGGTATATTTCTTAAGGGTCCTTTTTAACTTTCACTCCCCAATTAAAATCAAGAGATTTATGAAATAATAATGTCAAGAACAATTATCTTGATATCAAAACATGTTATTAATTTAATTAATGATAGAATTAATTATTCTTTTCATCGGTAATTCCATGTATGGTTTATGAAGGTAATGTTACTAAATGATGTTGTGGCTTTTTTGGATTACGGTTTAATTTTATTTGTAAAATTTTTCCTACGACTTCTTTTAGTGTTATTTTTCCTTTTTGGGAGTAAAAAAGAAACATAATTATGTGTCATAGTAATTTGTCTACACTATTTAACCAAATCCGTTGAGTTTAACTTTAAGTTGATAGATCACTATGTAAATCATCCTCTAAAGATATAATATATAGTGTCTTATTTTAATATTCCAAAATCAATTAAATTTACTGGTTCCTTCTTGCTGGCTTCGTACAACTGTCCTTTTAATAAAACCAAGTACCAAGATGTTTAATATTTGCTCTCTGGTGAAATTATTAACATTATCACACACACAATATTCCCAGAAATATTATGACCCACAAAATTGGTTGATACTTAATAATACACTACATCAACATGGAATTGTACTATCTGAATTCTTGATAGATGTAGAAAAGTTTATTATATCGATGGATGAAATGATCAACGTACTATAATAAATGATAAGTTCGTCTAGTATTGTTCCGAAATGGTGTATTTTACAACATATTCTGATATCCTCGTGCTGTCTTACAATTAGTTATTTGTAGGTATATGTATACTTAATAAGCAAACACAATATTTTTTTTATGATATAAGTGATTAGACTATTTTAAAGATTCAAAGGTATTTTATACACCTTATTTTTTACATTACAGGTCAGACCTAGATCGAAACCGGTTTGACTTCAAACTCTTACTACCTAGGCTCGACTTCGCCGGGAAGTACAAGATGGACATACAAGTACTGCTTCTGAGGCTGGCAGGAAAAGGAAACATTACGGGGTCATTTAGTAAGTGAAATATTTGTGTAATGTACCTAATAGTATTATGGCAAAGGCCAGTTATAACCTATTGATTGTAGGTCGTATCATGGTCTTATAGAAAATCCGCGGGAAGTAGTTAAAGATCATTTACCTTCTATCTCTACTCTTCACTTAGATTGGTGTTTCTTCTGGTCCTGAAAATGTTAGTAGGCTTTAGTGATATTTTAAAATTGAATGATCTCTCTTCATATTAACTGCTGTTATTACATAAAAAAATTGTCCGAAAATAGTTATTAAAAAGTCAAATTCGTCACCAACTAAGAAGTAAAGGCAGAAAATTTAAATCATTTTGTTCTCTGGCAATAGTGTCTGTGAATAGCGGAAAATAATGTTTTAAATCTGTTAAATAATTACAAAGAATAGACGTACTAATGATTTAATTATATTAACAACCTACATCAATTCATTTCGAAGCAAATTTACTAAGTTTTTAATTATACCATCTCAATACACCAAAAACCCGTAACGTTTACATTTACAGGAAATGTAAACGTTACGAGTTTTGGTCTTGATCTCACGTTTTAAAACTTAACCGTCATGGTAAACGTAAACGTAGTCGCTCTAAATTATACACATTTCTGTCATTCTTCTACACATTCAATTCTGTTAAAAAATTGTGTCTCCGTCTATTTAAACGCTAGTAAAGCTTTTACAAATTGTTAATGCAAATTGAACTTAATTTATAACAACAATTTTCAATAGTCTTAAAATGTTTTATGACTATGTAGACGTGTCACCTTCTTGAGCAAGTATCGAAAGATCGTAGGTTCAAACCAGCTAGTATGTCTAAATTGTAAATGTTATGTTTATGTTTAATTTATCTTGTACCTATGAGATAAAATATCGTGAGAAAACATGGTAATTTTTGCACGTATTTTTGTATTATCAGCTATTACACGTTATTTCTGTAGTAGATATAGTTTAATTTCATAATCTTTTTTCTTTTAGTACATTTACTGCTATTGCTATATCCTCTATTTGGGGACTGGGCTAAGATCTCTACAGTGCATTTAAAAACATGTGTATAGTGTATAGTATATACGTGTATCTTCATTTTCATATTGCTTACAAACATACTTAATTTTATCGCCAAGCTCCTGTCTATTAGCTGTGACAACACGTTCCTCATATTGTCAACTTGTTTTATTTACCATAGCTTTTTTGTTATGAGTATAGTCAGTAAGGAGTATTTTATTTTCGGTATGAAACATATCATTGAGTATTTCAAACGCAAGTACCGTATCTGTATAATTATAATATTGGTCATAACTAGTACTACTAGCAAACTCGATTAAACCACTTCGTAACATACTTACACTTTTTGTCCTCGGCGTTGAAAGCATTGTATCTCTTTTTATTATTCAAGTTGTGTAATAGGTTTAACTAGTAAAACTGCGAGGTATTGTTTTAAAGAGTAACTGATCGCTGCATTTTGTATATAGGGTTCATATTATATTTTATAAGTGATCCAGTAGTATCTACTAAATGTGGCTCTATCGCAGGCGTATTTGCACAAACATTTGTTCATATGTCTAGGTGTTTGTCTGCTGTGTCTATTGAAAGGAGAGACGGTTAGCACTCCCCTTGACAAGGATGGAATACAAAAAACTGGTGAAGGCAAAACTTTACCATATTTTTTCTCCGGCCGTGGGTGCGTGGGATGGGGGTCTCAAGCATCCGTATTCCGAGAGGAGGACCGCAGTTCGGTGTGGCCCCGGACTGCCGGTGTACGTACGAGCGAGGGGTGTGAGGAGGGCGAGATCATTCTTCGCCTGCGTGCTGCGAAAGCGATTCCGTAGCCTCTCCGTTTTCCGTGCTGTGGCGGCCATCGCAGGGGGTTTTAGTGAGTGCA
>DVVJ01000949.1:0-12713 GCA_018234505.1 Junonia neildi neildi | reverse complement strand
CCAAATAGTGAGAAGCAATGGGACTCACTAAAGTAAACAATCACTCCAAATAGTGAGAAGCAATGGGACTCACTAAAGTAAACAATCACTCCAAATAGTGAGAAGCAATGGGACTCACTAAAGTAAACAATCACTCCAAATAGTGAGAAGCAATGGGACTCACTAAAAACATTATCCCAAATAGTGAGAAGCAACGGGACTCACTAAAAACTTTAAAGATTACTTGAAAGATCACTGTAAACAAGGATCCCATAGAAGACAATTTTATCTACGGCGTTGTCTCGGGGTAATACTAGAGCAAAACACCAATGTGAACGAAGTGATAAATAAGTTTTGATTCGTCATATTATCAGCTATTGTGAATTTTCGAATTCTGAAGGCAAAATCGAGATCAGAATGACCTCTAAAACCCCTAAGTGTCCAATTTCACCCGATTAAAATAAGTATTTTTTGGAGGGCCAATTCCAGTTTTTCATCTATGAAAATTTATTTGCCTTAAAAATTATGAAAAAAAAAAACAATACGATTCTCGGTCGTTAATGGGTTGGGTTTAAGTAATTTGCATATAATGTTTCATGTTGGCGCAGTATTCGCTGTAACTGACTGAAGGTGTTAACGTTTGCGTGTTCGATCTACATTCATAACAAACAAATGTATTGAAATATCTTAAAGAACTTTTATTGGAAAAAAATCAGAAAAGTGACCTAAACTAAATAATGTTGCTTCAAGTAGTACTATATTAATTTCACATATAAGTCCTAAGGAAGAAGAATTTGGAAACTCAATCACCATTTAGTTATAACACGGATTTTTAGCTAGCTCGTAACTGCCCCATAATTTTTCATCAAAAACCCATCTTAAAATAGTTAAAAATATACTTACAATACTACCAACGACTCTTCCCTGACACTGGGCAAGTTGCTCAGGATCAAATTCCTGACATTCGGGTCGGTCGTGTTCTCGAACATGTCCCATAGTAGCTCGAATTCTTGCCTTCCGCCATATTTGACAGCCATGTTGTAGACTAGAGATCTGAGGTAGTTTGGTATGCTGAAATAAAATAATGAAGCTCATATACATAAGTTTACAATATTATCAATGTTTTCGATGAATAGAAGGAACTTTGGGCGACAATGGATCTATAGAGGCTAGGTAGGCCACGACGTGTCCGTCGACGGCGAACCTTGCATTGACTGATTTAAAGCACGCTCTTTTGTTGATATGAGCGAATATGGCTTGCAAACCCAAATTTAGTTTGGCATCTTCGGTCGCAGGCTGCATAGTACAGTTGCCCAGATGCGTTTCGCGGGTACTCGTATATAATTTTGGGTCTGGTCTTCTGTAACTTGCGTTTGACGTCGAGATGTTCGCGACGAGTTATCTCAAATCGTTCACATGATTTGTGAGCGGTGCTACGCCAGTCAGAGCGGCGGGGTGTAATTTCTTCCCACCTATAAGTCTGTATATCACAGGCAGTTGAGTGGCGCTTAAGGACATCTTTGTAACGCAAAAACTGACCCCGAGAACTGCGCTTTCCCTGAGCGAGCTCTGAGTAGAAGGGTAATTTTGGAAGCCTGGAATCTGCCATACGCGCAATATGCCCGCCCACACCATCTTAACTGTCCCTTCATTAGTATTGTCTCTATGCCGTTTAGTTGAGTACGACGAAGAATTTCAGAGTTGGACACGTGATCTTGCCATCTCATACGTAAAATATACCTGAAGCACTTCATGTGGAAAATGTCCAATCTTCAAGTCTTAGAGAAACCATTTTTCGCGAGGAACGATTCTTTCATTATCATTAGAAAGTTTCATTGTGATCCATATCTAGCTACCAGGTGTCAATAGTTACGGATTGTCTACCATGTTTGGTTTTAGGGCCAAGTCCCAAAATGATTAGATTCATTAATGTCCAGTTTCAGCTTAATTAGACCTATGAAACCCTAGAGAAATCTAGCTACCAGGTATCAATACTTACGGATTATCTTCCATGTCAGGTTTTTGTGTCCAGTTTGTGAACAGCTGTTTGGCCCATTGAAGGCATCTTGGTGATTCCATCAAACACTCCCATACTACGAGGTTTTCTACCAAGAAAGATTCATTGTCGTCTTTAGGCTGACTTAGACCGTAGTTTAATCTTTCTAACTGTTTCTTGAGTATCATGTTCATGTAATCCTGGAAGATATTGTGAGTTTATTATTGTGGTAATATTTGTAGTTTGTGTGGGTAAGGTAGAGAGGAAATTTGGCTTTGGTCATAATGATCCAAAACGGTTGTAGATTTACTTAACTCTCAAGGAAATGTAAGATTTCAAATTTGAATTTAATTATTTCATTTATTTAATATCAATGAAGTATCAATTATTATCTTGGTTTATTAGTTTTTATTTTCTGATAATTTATTGTGTTTTAGACTAAGTTATAGATAAAATTTAACCAGTTTTTTTTTAAAGTTTCAGCAACATACAAGTAATTGTAAGAATGATATATCATCAGTATCATGCTCGTATGTCAATGTTATTTTTTTAGAACATGGTATAAATTCTTTAAAATATAAACCTACCTGGAAATAAATATAACCAGAGGTCGCTCTCAGATTATGTTTCAAGAAGGCCATGTTATTCAACAGTAATTCCCATACAATTCTAGAATCTTCCCCATTAATCACACATGTGGTTAGACCAAGGGCATAGTTATAGTTTAGCTGCCCAACTTTAGCCAAATTGAAGGCATCATCTATTAACTGGGCTTTCGTTATTGGGTTCTTTACAGCGTCAGATTTTAATGCCGAACTTAGAAGCTGCCAGTTCTTTTGGTCGTAATTTACCCGATAGTAGCCTGAAAATGGCTTATAGTGGTAATATAATAAGATATCATTCAAAAAAGCCTAAAGTTTTAACCATATTGCAATATTTGTGGAAGAAACATTCATGACTAAGCTTGTCACAAATGTTAAAGGTACAACAATATATTGCTGTAGAAAATTATCTTAAACACCACAATATAAATGGACCAAACTGTTTCTAAATTGTCCGCCATGTAGATAACAGAACAAAAATGTCTACAATTAGTCTTAAGTACTGTATTTAAATCAACTATATTTTTATTCTGACTTTCATTAAGGCAATTTCTGCAAAAAAAGAAACTTTTAAAACTTAATGGAAAACATACCAATAGCATCAACATTGACATAGAGAGCCTGTGTAGCATTCAAAGGAATCTTGGTAGTAATAGATTTTTCGTTCAGCCATAACTTCGGGCCAGTGCTCCAGTTAGTTAGAGGGGTATCCATTGTGGTATAACTGACTGGGATACGCCAAAGGCGATTGGTTTTGGTATTACCGTCTTTACCGCTTCTGAATAATTTCTGGAATGGAAACTTTTTTATGTATATTTTGCATACAAACGTATTCCTTTTTATCCTTTAATGGGTGAATTTTCATGAGATCTTAATGGATTTTTATACTATCGGAATGTTTCTGGCAAAGGTCAAGTATCTAGATGATACTGCGGTGTGTTATATTTTGCGTACTATTACATCATGGTAAATGAGGGATTCTTTTATGGGATTAAGTGACTTAAAATTGAAGGTAAATAAGAATTAATTATGTAATTTAAAAATAGTAAGTTGACAAAAATAGAAATAAGCGTATAGATGCTTTTTTTTTTTAACTTTTACCTGTTGGAAAGTAACAATGCCAGTGGTATAATTCCTATACACATTAACAACAGGGTACCCCGGCTGTCTAGTCCATGTATTCATGAAGTCTGACACAGATAGATCTTTGAACTTAGGGTCCGACTTAGTGGCTACCGACATTGCGTCCCATAGGTCGTTCTCTTCTGCGTTCTGATATTTCCTGGAATATTAGAATATAAGACCTTTAAGAATTGATTGTCTAAATGTTTGGAAAATAATGGTATTGTTAGCAGCAACACTGTAAAACGGACGGGACGGCCATTATCGAGATCACATTGCTGAGTCAGGCTGAGTGGAAGCTCTGCTTGATTGTTATTCTGCTAAATTCATTACTTTTGTTACTAAAGTTAATCGAGAACGTATTTTGAGTGGAATTCTGTTAAATCTTTAAATTAAATATTTGTTAGAGTGTTCGTAATGTTTATTTTTAAAGCCTACCTACTTCTAATTTCTTACAGTATGAAAATTGTATGTAGTCAATCTTATATTTTAATGGCATTTTCTAATCAAATAACGGTTTTGTCAATATAAAAAACGTAAACTATGGATCGGCTGTAATATTGAACAAACGAATTATACTTATTTTGAGCTCCAATAACAGTTCTACGCACGTCTTTAATTTGTAAGTTTATAAAATACCTTTACATTTTAAATATCTACCGTTACAAGTTCAATGTATGTATCATTGATTTCTTAAAAAAAAAAAACAATAACGATATATCAAGGAGTATGGTCCTACAAGCCACACTTACCACTTATTCAAGTACACGATGAGGCCCTGTTTGAACAACTTTCCGGAGAGGGTATGGTTCAGCATTCGTATGAGACTGGCACCCTTAGCGTAGGAGATTTCATCGAACTTCTGTGCGATTTCCGCCGCATCTCGTACACGGCGTGACACGGGCGCAGTGTTACGTAAGGCGTCCGCACGTAATAAGTCCATTTTATCGCGTGTGAATGAGGATAGCATCTCCCAAGATGGCTCGATCTGGAGCCAAAAGTACCGTTTTTGGAGAATTTATGTGAAAAAATACGCGAAATGGGTACAAATGGTATGTGGATCGCGTACACGTCGTGAAACTTGCAGGAATTTTTGCAGAAAGAAACTAAAGTGTCATATAATTGCATAGTTTTTATAAAAGGTGTACAATATGTGACGGTCTGGTAGTGTGTGAACGATGATAACACGATGGCGCGATCATGGAAAAATTTGTAAAAAAAATTGCACGGTCACTTATTTTCTTCAAGACAGAAAAAAGATAAGGACCATTTATTTTAGACGATCAAAATATGTTAGGGATGGAACCTAAAAGTTGATGTTAAGAAAAAACGCTAAGAGATCAAATATTAATATGGATTTCACATGGACAAATATTTATCATTAGAACAATCTGAATTGGTACTAATTAAATAAATATTATTATCATGCCATATAAATTGCCAAGTTATTTCGCAAATTCAAGAATATTATATACTTTAATGGGCTATTTGACTACTTTCTAAAATCCATTTCAGATTGTTTAGTGATGCATAAGGATCCCACAAACAGCTTTTATTTTAATTTATTTCAACTATTTCATTCAAAAAATGAAATGCAAAATACTCTGATAATATTAGCTGTCAAAACGTTTGTTGTGAAATAAAATTTGGCGCAAATTAATTTCGTTACGTCACAGATCTGTAAAATGACATTAGAAACAAAGGAGTTGGTTGACAGTTTACAGATAAGTGACGTCAAAAGACATTAGCCAATGAAAATCGTTTACAATCACGTGGTTTCAACACAAAATTAATCAAATTTATTTTACGTTTTTTGGCGAAAATGTTATGTATTTTTGATATTTATTAGTATAGATTGCTTCTAAATGTCCGAATCTATGCAGATGGCAGTGGATTTAATATAATTTTTAATACTGTCAAATAGCCCATTTTTGCAATCTTTACAATGCATCAGAGCGCCTATATTTTCCACTTACCTGGTCAACGCCCACATATTCCATATATGTAGCGAAACCCTCATTCAGCCACAAATCAGTCCACCACCTCATGGTGACGAGGTTGCCAAACCACTGGTGAGCCAATTCGTGAGCGATATCGATGGCTACGTTTTGTTTCTCGCGTGGAATGCCTTCCTTATCGTCGAAGAGGAGAGTTGTTTCTCTGAAAAAAAAATAAAATTTTAAGTTGCTGACGGATAATTGTAGTCAGAAGATTTTTGGAGCATAAAATACTATCAGATCGGATTTTAAAGTGGCCTTATTTATTAAATAATATTTGGCGCTCAATTAGAAGAATTCAAGAAGTATCAAGTAATTTTCCAATTAGCTACTATTCGCCTCCTGATCAAATATTTTTAGTTTTCGTTACCAGTTATCCTTATTGGTTTTACTGGAAATGATAGTAATAAGTATGCTACTTTTTTTCTGAGTTATCACATAATTATGTTAAAATGATACAATCATATTTCAAACACATTTCCTTACCTAAACGTGATCAATCCCCAATTTTCCATTGCACCACTGGAGAAGTCTGGAATCGCGATCAAGTCTAACTTATCCAGAGCATATGGCAATCCAAAGACATCTTCATAATATTCCAATATTTTTGGAGTTATGGTTAAGGCGTAATTTGCTTTTGATAATAAGGATGGTCTGGCCCAAACTCGGATAGGCTTCGTGATGTTATCTTTGCTGAGGTAACTGGTTTCTAAGCTTTGGAAATCTGATAGAATGTAAGCTACTAGGTAGGTCGACATACTGACGGATCGTTCGAAGTGAGTCCATTGCCAACCTGGTTCTGTTTCACTGGAAAGAAGGTAAGAATAAGATTTTAATGAGATAAATAGAAAAAAAATATTTTTTAATCAAGTTATAAAACACTCTTGTCGTCTTCTTAGCATTTTTTTTGCAGTCTTTAAATCAGGGTCTGTTTATTATTTTAGTTCAGGTTGGGACAGGTTACAAACATCAGTCAATGATTTACATTATTTATTTTATTAATATAGATCTTAAAGTATCAGATCTAAAGACAGAGGAAATCATTCAGATCCACAAATTTCATTATATGATAATATGGAATGGAATAATAAAATTATTCCAATATACTTTACGATTATGATACCAAAATTTTGTTACAGGAAACGTAGGAACTACAGGAAACTCAACATATTTTTAATTATGCAACATAATGTTAAAATTATTTTTGAAGGTTTCCTTAAATTAAATAAAGCATAAACCAATTACTAAAATTATATTAAGGGTTACTAAAAATTAACTGGTTACTAACATGGCTTCTTCTGAAGCTACCTTCATATTGGATAGTACAGATATATTCTGTTTGTGTCCAATACTGATTTCAAACTTTGCTTTAAAGGCCGGCTCGTCAAAACATGGGAAAGCTGCTCTAGCAGATGTCGGTTCAAATTGTGTGACTGCAAGTTGCCTGTAATTAAATAAATAACTTTTAATTAAATTTTTATTGAATAAAGTTACAGAACTAGGCTATTATTTAATTGTGAATGAATTTTTACATTTTAAATATAGCAAAATATTACTTTTCAGTTTGTTGCTAGTTAAATTCAATTTTTTATTTTGCAAAATTGTGGTAAATTACACTTGAAAATTAAATGAATAATGCATATAAAATATTATTCCCTGTACTTAGAGAAAACACATTTTTACTTATTACTTTAGCTTTATTTAGATTGTTTTAACATAAAAAAAAATATTTTTTTTTAATTAACAATAATTACCTGACATCATTATTCTTCTCCGTATACGAACTTTTATAGAATCCAGTTAATGAATTCTGGATGCTACCAGAAAATGATATTTGTAAGGTATAATCCACATTGGGATTAAGCGGAGAGGCGAGAGACAAAATGAGTCTATCCCCTGAACCAAAGACAACTGAGGTAATGTTTATATTACGTACATGGCTATGTGTTACTTGGGTATCTATTAATGGAGTTATTTCTTTAGGTAGAGATGTTTCTGTAGTTGTTTCAGTATCATTAGAAATATTCAAATCATTGGCTATAGTTGTTGAAATTTCTTCGACGGTATCATTGGATATTTCCCTTTTAACTTTGTTAGTATGTAATGTTTCAACTTTCTCGTAAATCTGTTCTGTTAAGATCACATTTTCGTTTATAGTTAAGTTCTTTGAGTGGAGAATGATTTCTTTGACTTTTTTATTGGCTTTGATAGTGATGTAGACATCGCCGATGAATGAGGAGTTTTCTAAGTCGGCTTTTATTTTTAATCTGTAGAAGCTAGGTGCTACATAGGTTGGAAGTCGAAGATCTGGTGATGATGAATCTTGTCCGAATGGCTCGGAATCATCCCAAAATTCACCAGATTTTTGTGACACCTGAAAAAATATAAAGAGTATATTTTGTTAAAAATATCTAGGAGCATGGACTGAAAAGATAAATGAAAAATAATTTTGTTTTTAAAGATATTGTCAAAAAATACAGCTTTCATCTTGAAAAGGCAAAATGGATTATTTCTGTAATTTTAATGTTGAAATTAATACACAAACAGAAATACAAACATACATGTAATATTCTACCAAAAAATTATTTTGTTCTCAATACATATTTAAATGGTGTAAAATTGATTATCTTTCATATGCTGAAAATGTTTTTCTTTTGCTTTTCCTATGGTAAAAAAAAATATTCGCAAAAAAGATATTGTTTCACATGATACAAAAAATACCATATTTTGTAGCAATTGAATTAATTATTTCAAATATGCTGATTATTTCTATTATATTCTTCACATAATAATCATAATGTATTCAAATATAATCTAATGGTAAATAGTTCAATAGCTACTACTTTCATGGTAGTTTAAAAAATATTGTTTAGCTAATTTTTAAATATAATACTTTTCGTAAGGCCTTCACCATATTATTATTTAGGAGCTTTATTATAAATCTATTTATAATCACATAAACTTACACTTTTACAATCACAAATCACTAAATAGAATAAAAAATAAAATAAACAAGTATACATTTTCGTCGAAAGTTGGAAGATTATTTTCGGAAATATCTAAATTAAAAATATTTAATTAATTTTTTAGTACAGGAAATTACGTTACTTATAATTTTAAACACATAGTGGTAAATCCCATTGATAAAGGGAATATTATATGTTCCACTTATTAATAAATTATTTTAATTTAACATTATTCACAATAAAATTCAACACATCAATCCACTTCCAACTTTCAACGTAAACTGTCGTTGTCAAATGAGCTACTCGGAGTTTTGACGTTACATTTTTTTCTAATCAAATGTCAAAGGGCAAATTGATAAATTCTAGTCATTCACAAAAAACACAGACAGTGGCCTTGAAACGTGATTTATCTAAATACGTAGTACTTTTTTACACATAACAAAATTTACTATTATCTATATTATAACATACTCCGATTATGTAAAAGAAACAATCAAATGTTTTCTGGATGTGTCGTTCAATATTTCAACATAAAGTAAAAACATGAGTTTTAAAAAACAAAAATATATTTACACACCGCCCTTTAATTAAATTTATTCTAAATAGATATTATTCACAAAACATTAGATAAGGGTATACACATAGCATACAAACAAACAAAAAAAAAAAACAGCATCTAAAAATAATCTTGTTACCAGCAAAAGCTTCAATATATCGCGAGTAGACACTGTACTTTTTCCCTAATTAATTCGCGAAGCAAACAAGGCCACGAGGCGTAATGCTAAAAACAGTTAATTAACTCACCCGAAAATATGTTATATAATGAACAATAATGCCGACGAGAACAGCTGTTAATACTGCGGATATGATAAAACCGATGCATATACATGTTGAAATAAATATGCCCCCCTTCCTTCCGTAACGAATGTCGTCGTCTCTATGGGACTCGTACGCCAGGAACTGTTGACGGCTGGTCGATAAAGACATGGTGGTTTGTCATTCTGTAACAGAATAAAAACGTTTTTGAAATATAGTATCTTCGTTAATCGTTACATATTTTATTAAACAAATATTCACTCCTCTGGTTTTTGATTAATTAGAAATACATTTGAATCGATCATGTAGCATCGATTGATGTAAATTAATTGGCCAAGTGCGTATCGAGCTATGCGCATGAAGGGCTCCGTATTTTAAAGCTTAATATATTGGAAACTTTCCTCGTTCGGAAAATGGTTTTCCTACACTTAAAATATCTAACCAACAATACCCCACAACATGGGATAAATGAGAAGAAATGTTTTTGGTATCCCTTTACACATAGGGAAAACACTTATAAATTGTTTTTTAAAGATTTTATCGTACGACTTTCTCGGCGTGATTCATATGTAAACTCATACCGAATTAGCTTTCTAGTGTTAAAAGAGCCTCGGAGCAAAGACGCGGACAGACAGACAGACAGACAGACAATATAGACATCTATAACGGTTTCGTTTTGAGTACGGAACTCTAAAAAGCTACGTAGCCAATGACTTTAAAGAAATATTTAAAAATTAAAGCCTCATATGTATATTACGTGCATGTTGACAAACGCGAATTATGATGAAATGATATAGTATATTATCATATTATGTAATATATATGGTCGTCATTGTAACAAAATTCTTTTTCAGAAGAAAGCTCAACATTGTTATTTATTACAGTAACGAGGATTATACGAATAAATCATTAACGGAATGAGGAAAAGATTGCCGTGATATACCTACGAGTAACAAAGAGGTTGTACCAAAAAACCCCATGCCTTTTTTCTGAGAAACCTAAACGTAACGATGTTAACGCCATAGGAAAGTCAATATCATAAAAGAAAATTAATTAGTTCGCACAACCTCACCTGCTTAGAATAATATTATTTTGAATAGTATAACTACTTCTTCAGAAAAGATGATTCTCCATACAAATTCTTCATCTATATTTTACTTATGATTTTTGCAACAAAAAGTAATCAGTCGTTTAAAGTGCAATCGATATTTGTTTATACAAAAAAAATTCAAAATTACATACTCTTTACTTTACAACTTAACAAACAGACGGATTAACTTTCACATTTATAATATTAGTGAATTGTATGCAATATGACGCATGACCAGGCGCGGTCCGAAGGGGTTCACAGGGGACACGACCCCCCCCCCCAAAACCAAAGAAAAAATTTTTGGTGGCAAATTAAAAAAGAAGATAAAACATGTCAAAATCTGCAATTTTCAATACTCACGGAAACATTCTGAGTACCTTATAAGAAAAAGCACAAAATAACTGTACTATAAAGTTTAGTATTTTATTCGTGACCCCCCCAAAACTTGTGACCTTGTGACCTCCCCAAAATTTGAAGCTGCGACCGCGCCTGCGCTTGACTGTGACTATTATATTATTACAATATAATGCGATATCGTGGTGAAAAAACTAAATGTAATTTAGCTTTTTACCCAACTGTTTCAGGAGGAGGGTAATGTTTTTTTGAACATACATTACAACGTTTGTATTAAATAGTAACATTCTCATTCCATTCTGCCGTCACGCGACGCAGCGTCAAGCGTCACCCTAGCTAAAAAGATTTTTTTTGTAAAACTTCTAAGAAAAAAAAAATTGCTTTTTGTTTTTTTTTTTTAACATAGTGTTGTAAACGTTGTACCGATAAAACCTTGTCTAATGGCAGAATTGGCTGTATCGCGCACCTGTGTCGAATCGCATGCGGGCGATATTGAGATAACGCAGAACAAGCTACGAACATTTAATACGGTTGCAATTTTTGCTGTTTCCTTCTTGCTTTTTTAATAAAATGTTTTTTTTTTTCTTTTGAAAAGGGCTTTTTGTAATCATTCTGTTATTATTTATTTAAAATGAACTTTTTGCTGTGATTGCTTATGGCCAGGGCAAAATTGAATTTACGTCATCGTAATGTTAAGGAGTTGGCTATTATTGAAAGTTTTTGCTGTTGCTAACGATTGATTTAAAAAAAAATATACGGATGCAATGCAAAATTTTAGCTACATTTTTTGAATAGATGAGCAAGACTTAAGGTTTTTTGGTTATTAAAAAATCTGTCGGTGTTGTATCTATACGATTAGTGGGAATTGTTGTTTATAATTTCTAATATTGTAAATCAAACAATTTAGAAAAAAAGAGTTTTTTATTTTTTTTTTACCATGACAATTACTTTTTTTGGCCTTTTAGTATGACATCTATGTCGCAGATCAACGACTTAATTAGTTGTTTTCTTAACTGCCTAGTTTTATTACAATGACTTGCGAATATTTCAAAAGTAGGTACTGAATTTATAACTAGATATAAAAATATATGTATATTTTAATATACCTATGTAAAATTTGAGAATTAGGTAACTACTATATTCTATTTTTCATTTCGAAACTATGTTTTTTGTGCATACGTAAGTATAAGTCACAATAGTTAATTCTTATTATTACATTATTATTGTCTGTATTGTCTATGTATTATTACTATTATAATTGTCATTTCTATGAATAAATTACCATTTTTGCGATTATCATTTCTACATTGAAGACAACTCATCGTTCACAATTAGCATGTGTAGGTTGCTACTGTGATTGCATCTAACCTTGGCAGTGACACTGAGAATCATACAAGGCTTGAAGCCTATAATCATCTAATTATTAATAATATGTATCCGTAGTATGAATATAATAGTTCCGGCCAGGAATTGACTTGAAATAAACAAACAGATTAATTTCTTTGAAGTTGGTTAAAATTTGTAATCTTTACACAACATGTCCTCGTGTTACAAATAGTTAGTTGCATATTTTTTATATAATTGTACACATTATGTGCAGGTATTTCCCCACATTTAAACACCATTTAAGTTTAGGTGTTTATGACCTTCGTACCTATATTCGACATCACTTGATATACATACTACATTTTTAGCCGAGAGCACGGTCTTTTACACAGGTCTGGGAACTCGCCTATTTTGACATAGCGGCAACTATCACGGCTAGCATCGACGAAATTAGTTCCTCATTTG
>DVVJ01000948.1:0-12715 GCA_018234505.1 Junonia neildi neildi | reverse complement strand
GCAGCGTGGTGGATTAAGCTCCATACCTTCTCCCTAATAGGAGAAGAGACCTATGCCCAGCAGTGGGATATGTACAGGCTGTGTTACGTTTTTTACGTTAAATGCAATAAAATCGAATGATTGACCAAACATAAAATATAAAATATATACAAAGCATAATAAAACTTTCCTTCAATATAAACAATTTATTTATGTTTAAATATAAAATCAATGAAATGAATATATATGTAGTTATTTTTTTTAAATAAGATAACTAGCTTTTATAAGAATTATTATAATAATGTATGTCCAGATCTAATAAAATATAACTTGAGTTTGGTCTATTTTACATAATATTAATTATTACATGTTACAATAACATACTAGATAATATATCTAATATGGTTAATAATACTATTGCTCAAACAAAATATAAAGAAATTTTCATTTTGTAATAAAGTAAAGAAACATTACTTCCATTGAATAAAATGATCATTAAACTTTTATTTGTATAGACACATCTAACTGTTGTTGAATAGAGGTATATTTTTATCAGTGAGAAATTATTTTTTTTTATTAATGTAAAAAAGCATTAAAATGATCTTAAAGTGTTTTGTTGTAGTGACAGCAGTTGAGGTAAGTAAATATATACTTAAAATATTATCATTTAATAATTGTGTAACTAAACATAAAGCAGCATCCTTTTTTTTCAGATAATTTCATGTATAAATCTCGTCAATGAGTTATACCCAAAAAGTCAAAGAAAAAAGCATTCAAATTCCGAGTTCAACTCATCGGTTGTACCCAGTACCCAATACATACATAGTTACCCAATAACTGATTTTGGTACTGATACTGATAAAAATAATTTTTTCGGAAACTATTTTCCAGATGTCATATATCCTACTTGTATATTAGATAATCAACCTTTCTATTATAACGCTAATAGTTATGATATACCTATTGATCCCTTTTCTGACCATTTGATGCAATCTTATAAAGTTAATCCTAACAAGAAGAATAGTAAAAGAATAAACTCAGTGAAGACTGTCGAAAATGGAAAAATAAAACCAATACCAAGTTGTACAATTGATAAGGAAGAAAATATAAAAGATGACAAAAAACAGGATAGTGAAAAGGATCTGATTTGTCAAGAAGATTTTGATACAATTGATTCTAAAGAAACAACTATAGGAACTGAAAATGATCCTGTAGACTTTGAAAATGAAATATTAAAGAGCGTATCAGTAAATTCTTCTTCATGTTTCTTAAACAATAATGAGAGTATCATAGAAGAATTTCATAATGAAACAAATAATATACATAATGAAGGTTCATTTGTCGAAAACAATGCTTGTGATATCGTTGTATCTGTAAAAGAATGTGAAAATATTACCAATAATATAACGACATTGTTTGAAGATGATCCCTTAGATTCAAACTGTGAAGTGAAAAATCATACACTATACGAGGAACCAATGAAACAAGGCCATAAATTACAAATACGAGTTAAAATAAATGTCGAAGTAGTAAAAATTATTCCTGAAAACCAAAACGATAATTTAACAAGCGAAGAATTAAATATACTACCAACGATTATTCATGAATATATTCCAAGTGAAGAAAATGACACATTTCAATTAACGGATGAACAACATAATATAGAAAGTTCATCGGAAGAAATAAATATTTTTTCTGAAAACTATTTAAATTTAACAAGCGAAGAATTAAATATACTACCAACGATTATTCATCAAAATATTCCAAGTGAAGAAAATGACACATTTCAATTAACGGATGAACAATATAATATAGAAAGTTCATCGGCAGAAATAAATATTTTTTCTGAAAACTATTTAAATTTATTACAAAAAGTAAATGCAAATAATACTGAATTTCCATCTTTTTTGTTTGAATTTTCCACAGAAAACGAGATTCTTTATCCGATATTACAATTATGTAACGGTAAAAATCTCCAAGAATTAGTAGAGAGCATTTCCTACACTACAACAGATAACAATGCTTATATAGAAACTATGACACGTTATGAGGATGACAGTAATTCTACTAATTTTGATAATAATAATTCTACACGTGAAATACAAATGGAAGACTTTGATGACGAAAACGAAAATGATGAAGATTTTTTTCTAGATTTGATAGTTTCGCTTGCAACACTTTGTGAAATGAATGATACTATCTCTAATAATATTACCGAATCCATACAAAATTATGGATTAATAAATTCTGAAGAAACTTCGCCTGTAGAATGATATATTCCTGAAAATTAAGAGTTTTAATTTAATTTATTAGATAAAGTTTATAAAAAATCAATACAAAAAATTTCATGTCACGTTTATGCTCCTGTTTTAATACAAATTGTTACGATGTTTGAGAAAACTATATTTTTCAGCCAGAATGTATTTCATTTAGAATTAGTAACTATTCTTACTTATAACTTTTTGAACATTTATTTTGAGACGATATATTACTGATTTTCGCAGTCGGTCTTTTTTTTCATTTCTTTAATAAGCCTGCTTGCAATTGAACATACTTCGAAATTTTAGATTTTAAATATAAATATTATCAAATTTTCACATAAACTTGTTTTATTATTACACCTTCACCTACAATTATAAACATCACCACGATGAAATGCAATATTCAAATAGATTATTGTAATTTCAGAACAAGAGTCAGAAATTAAAAAACAATCAATCAAAGTGATAGTTTTGTGCAATGAGGCCTATAGTTTATAAGACAAGCAACATTTATCAAATGCAAATAAATTCGTCGTATTGTATAAAAGAGAGTATTAGCTAACTGTCGTGTTCAGATTACTCCGAGGTGTTACTCCAAACATTACAAAACATCGATACAGACATTCATTGATTTAATTGATAAGTTAAAAATACAGAGAAATATCACGTTCATTTGAATGATTATCAAATGAGGTACGTAATATATAATAAGAAAAATTATTTATATTTTAACTATTACATTATGAAGTTTCGGGAAAAAGTATCATTTTATACTATAGTGTTAAAAATATTATTGGTAAGTTTCTTTTTACTTAAAAAAAAAATCAAACGTTGAATTTAACGTTGCAATGTATGCATGTTCAAATTTTTTATAAATTTCAATTTAAAAAATTTCGTTTGAAGAACGTGCGCTGTATTTTTCTATATATGTACATATATTATTTAGAAAACGAAACGGAAAAATAATGGCATTAGCGTCTCTATAGTTAAAATAATTTAATTGCATTAAGATAACTTGACTAGTTCGTTGCATTCCTTATTTATCTTATTTTTACACATGAAAGTAATTGGATAAAATAGACTTTATTTTTGTATTTTTTTTATTCCAGGGTTCACTAGTTTGCTGTTATCCACAAACTTTTACAAGGAACTCTTGTAATAAAGGTAGAAAGTTACCACTTGCATTATCAGCTGATGTTCCATTTACAAAACAGCCTTTCCAAAACGAAGTAAATGGAGACATTTGGAATGTATTTCAACAACCAATATATGATACGTTTAATTACCCTAAAATTGAATGTCCTCTAAAGCCTAAATTAGATTTAGTCGTAAAGAACAAAACTAAAGCACCATTTCACTGCAAGTGCCGTTCGAACAATTTCCCGAAATTTCAAAATTTTAAGGAATTAAAAATTCCTACAAATAAAAATGAATTTACTCTGCCAGTAGAATTCTCATCCACGCCAAATTACCGCAATATTGCTAACTTTCCCGAAGTCGAATATCCATTGAGCGTTTCAGAAACGTGGAAGCCCAACTACTGGAATAGTCAACCGACTGATTATTCATTCAATAATTTGAATACAGATTATTATTGTAGAAATCCTACGTTGAACGAAATTTTCACTGAACTTAAACCGTTAAGAAAGGGGACGAACCTTATACCGAAAACTCAAACTACTTTCTCAACAAAATCGTATAGAGATCCAAGTAAAGGTTCAAATTTATTAAGAAACAAGCAATCTAATGGCAATCTCTTACTAAATGGAAATCAAAAAGCCAATACAATTGGCACTTTAGAGACTTGTGTAAAAGATGGTCAAATTAAAGTTCCTCTCTCCTCTCCAACACCATATTCTACAGAAAATAAAGTTAAAGGCAATTATAGTTACGAAGTTTGCCCTAAAGAATCATTCAATAAATCAAAAAAGGTCCAATCTGATGTTGGATATAATAATTTAACATTGCAATCTGAAATATTAGTTAATGCATGTGCAGATATATTTAAGGACGAAATAAAATCAGTATTAAAAACCATGGCTGACAATATTATTATACATAATTTGGAAAAAGTACCTGCTCAATTACCCGCACATGCAAACGATATATTGGAATCGAATTCAAAGTGCGATAACCTTAACATTTATGAAGAGTTTACGTCACCTGATTTACTGAAAAACAGACGTTCTCAAGACTTAAATGAATTTACAAAATACAATAAAGACCTCGTACCAACTGTTGATCTTGAATCAAAATTATTATCAACTGATCTTTTGATAGATTCATACGCAGATAAATTTCATAAAGAGATGACATCCATTTTGAAGTCAAATGCAGATGATTTTATTTTAAATCAATTTGAAAATTCTAAAAGTAACATTGTAGAGACGAATATAAATCGCAGTAATTTAAAAGACTATACTAAAGGCTATCATCTAAAGACAGATTATGACGAGCATTTGAAAAAAGATTTCTCTAAAATTAATTATAAACCAATATTGCCTGTCACAGAGGTGGATATTCACGCACATGCTGATAATTTACACAATAAAATGTCTGCAATGGTACAGAAAACAGCTGATGACATTCTCTTAAATAAATTTCAAAGTTCTAATGTACGCCATAAGCCTCCAGTCGGGACTCAAACCTTTATTAACAATAATAAAGTTCCTGATAACCCAAAACCATCATCTCCTAGAGGTTTAATACACTTAAATAGAGGTGAAGTCAATGAAGCAATATCAAATAAACCTAAAATTGTAGACGATAACAACAAAATGACAGAGTATTATAAAAATCCTGTAATATTGGATATGTCGCATGAAAACAAAGTCACAACTTCTACACCGCAATCTTCCAGTTTTCCTGATTTATCAACAACCAATAATGTCTTTAAAAGTGACGTTGATCAAGAGTTTTGTCCGGAATCTGACAATAAGGTAAATAACACGTCCACCTCATGTAGCGGTTCACCATCGAGTGTTATTTCGAGCGACGATAAGACTTGTTCGAATGAAGAATCTGTTACTTGTAAAAATGATGCAAAAATGATTAATGATATGGATAAAGAAGATGGGATGTTCTTACCTGCACCTGATAAAGGTGAAAAAGATACGCCTCAGGACGATTCGATGAGTAAAGAAATAGAGCTAGACGAAGAGTTTACTACTGATAGCTATCCAGAAAATGATGGTACTTTTGCACTGAGTACAGTCCCTCCTCCTGTTTCTACCATGGGTTTAACATGGCGAGATGTTAGTGTAATAGAACCTGACAAACAGTATCCTGACGAACTGGAGCAGTACTTTATTATGAGTTAGATTTAAAATTAAAATATTTATTTATTTTGTACATAAAAACTTAAATTATTTCAATATAGATTATAAGCAACAAAAAAAATATCGCTAACATTAAATGATTTGTCCGAAAGTTTGTTTTTATTTCGTGCATATTAGATTAAACAATTTATTTATTGCTTACATATGGAGTAATGGAATAAAGGAGAGTTCATCAGTCTTTTTAATACGAGGTTTAATATTTCATACATCAAATTCGTAAAACTTACCAGTAAATTAAAAATCTATATATTTCATACTATATAAATGAGGAATTTTAACTTCATATTAACGGTTCTATTCCACGGTTGGCGTTAATATGGCGAGCAAGTGCTCTCAATCCTCGTTAGGTATTCAGAACACAGCATGTATGGTTTCACCTCACTAAGCGTGTCTTGGGCTATTTTCCTTTATATGTTAAATAATGTAAAGATTAAAAAGTTAATAACTTTTAAATTTCTTCCTTCATCTGAGAATTGATAAATAATTTACTTTGTAAAGGAGATTATTTCTAAGGATAATGAAATTACATTGTCTTCTAAGTACTAAGCCCAATGACTGTAGATTCACAGCAAAATAATAATAATAAAAAAAAAACAACTGAATCATGTACATGAAAAACGCATTTTTTTAATGATCTTGATAAATAACGAATCAGTTGAAAGTTGTTTTTTAAATGGCAGCAAAGTAGATACGAAAAAAAGTCGAAACGAAATCATTAAAATTCTTTGAAAAATGAATCTGTTTTCGCCTTCATTGAGGGACGAAATAAAACATTTTTTATGATGATTTAAAAACTTAAATTATATTTCATAAATGTCAGCGATCCGCGCGAAAAGGAACTGTATAAGATGTAGTGGAAGTACATTCGCATTGAAAAGTAATAAATTAATATTGATCAAGTTAAAATATTTAGGCATTGTGTGTGTATGTCAAAAATAACAATATCAATAATACTTCAATCAACAATCACCTTATATTTAACTAAAAATATAGATATGTTTATTCCAAACATCCTTCCGATAAACGGGTGTATTACACAGGTCTTAAACAATTCTACATTTATCGAAAAACTCATATAACATTAAATGAAGCATTAGTAAAGTTTCACGCAAACTTTAGTGTTACGAGTTGATGAAAGCAAAAATTCACAGAAATATTACGTTTACATAGAAGTTTAGTTCCGGTCTACCTCTAACCTAGATTTAACTATCAATACTTGGATATAAAAGAAAAAATTGTTTGTTTAAACGACGACGACGACGACGTTTGTTCTATCTGTTTGTTCTGGCTTACATCGGAAAGGGCCTGATCGATTTTGATGGACATTTTACTGGCAAGTGGCTAATCTTATAAGATGTGAAATAGAGCTGTTTTGATTTTAAAGGTGGAATATTTATGCCACATATAGGCCATTAACAGGCCAAGTCATGTAGAGCAGCTATTTAAAATAAAATGGGTAATATTAAACCTTTATAATTTATCTATCTGAGTATCCACAAGAACCGGTCACACAGCTACAGAGAAACGACCTTGCGCGAACACTGGTTACATCACGCTGACATGCGCGGGCGCAGCGGTGCGTTACACTACGTTTATATAGATTTACTTTCATACAACTCTTAACACTTTACTTTATCGTTATACAAATTGTATTTACTATTATCAGACCCATATGTTACAATGTGCTAGATTCAATATGTTATGAGAAGTTTAGAAGACTACTACAAGATAAGTGTTGGTCTTTTAATAAAAAAGTGGACTATTTTCATTTTTCATAATGAAAAAAAAAGAACGAAAACCTCAGAAATTGTAATTGCTCTTTATTATGTAAAGGGACACTTAACGGATACAGCTTTTACAAGCTATCTTGACACTGCATGAAATTATTTAGGTTTTTCATGTTATAGTGTTTGTTGAAGTTTAAAAAATAAATAAAATACTAACAAAATCATATAAGCAATGATTTAATTTAAATGTAGATTCGTTACGTAGGTAGCTCATAAATCATTATGTCAAAAACGTAACTTTTTATGTTGCTTATACTTATCAATTTCTCACCGTGCAGTACCAACTTATTCGTGATACTTATCATTTAAATTGCTGTTGACATATATATTATACTTTATAATTAGATTTAGGATATGACAAAAACTAACTAGTTTTTGTGTATCGTGCGCCGGCGCCGTCACGCATGCGCCCGCGCAACTCGGCTCACCCACTCAACGACATTGGCTTATACATTAGCCGGTATTAAGCAGTAAATTGTATTATCACGATATGAAAGGAAAAGCAACTTCACAATGATTAAATGGTCTTAATTTTTTTCTGTCATCAAATGTCAAGGTCGTTTGTGACATATTTTGGTGTTTTTGTTGATCTCTTAATTAGGGATCATTATAAGTAATCGCTTTCTGGGATGATTTTAAGGGTTTACGCAACAAAAACATAAAATATAGCCTTTGATTATTTGGAAAAATGTTCCTTGTCCGTTAATTCCGTTAAGTCCGTTAATTTTTTCAATACATTGGAAAAATTGGAAAATTGGAAATTACACATTGGAAAAAATAAACAAAATATAATGATTATCTTATTTGTTATTCTCTATTTATTATATAACTATGAATAAAGATTTTATCACGCCAGATTGTTAAAAGTGTTAAACTTCAAAAATGTTTTAAAAAATCTGAACGGAAAAGAAGCCCATAACGATTTGACAGAAATAGTCGTCCAAAAATAAAGCGATTTTAGTCGCTTGGAAGTGTGGCATAGCGGAAGAGCTGTAGGAATCCGATCTCGCTCCACCGACGTCCTTAGTTTTTATGTCCCCATTGTTTACTGATTAATGATGTCTTCGAATTTCAGAATTATCTTCATGAATTAATTCTGGCAACATAATTACTTGAAAATCTGCAACTTCCGCGAAATGATTTATTAAGATAATTTAATAGAACGAAGGAAAAAATGCATAAATCTTTCGGATTATGTCATAAAACAATAGTTTAATATACATCTTTGGTGCTGTCTGTGCCAAAAAAATATAAAAATCCGAATACTAATGTGATATAGAAGATTATGTCGCTTGGCAGATGTCCCACTTGGCTGGGATATTTATTTTCTATGATTTCTAGAATTCTAGTACTTGCAAAAGATGGGTAAATGAATGCGAATTTATAATTGCGAGTTAGCGTGCAAGTTCAAAATCCTTAACTATGAATGGTGTGAAAACTGAATTGGAATTATGCTTGTTTTTTTGTTGATTCTGCTTAAAAATCTATTGTATTGTATTTTGTAATACCTATAAAATATTTGATACATTAAATACTTAGATAATTTGGTGTTATCATGTTGACCATAGAAGAATGATTAGGTAGGAAGAATTATTAGGTATTTAAATATGCCGATATACACCCATGTATGTATCACTAAAACCTAGTAAATGACACATTAAGATGGTTCGCTCCATAATACACATACATTTGCTAATAGAGATCGATTCTTCTGACAAGCCTTTGATATCACCTATGCTCTGCCAACCGTGGTATGTATGATGTCATCTCATTCACATTGAAATATATATGTTGTTATAATAGTTCAATAAGGAAATATATCACGATATCTTGCATCAACATTATATTCAAAACCATCTTCAAAATCCTTTTTATTTGCTATTGTTCGCAGTTTTATACATTTTAATAATGGGCAGCAACTAAATTAAAAAGCCACTTAAAATTGAGTCCTATTTAGAAATAGCCAGTAAAATATTTTTACCCTAGGCCATCTATTAGGTCCCGTGTTATTCCTTTGATTCATAACTCCACTGTTAACTACCATTGCTCAATTATTCGAATTGTCTCAAGAAAATCAATTCGACTAATTTTAAAAACTTGCTTTATATTACCACAAGATTGCTTTAAACGCATAATTATGTAGGTACTCGATTTAAAGGGCGATTACAACCGCAGTCTTAACTACAGCATAAATTGCTCCAATTTACAAGCTATTTTTTATTCGATAAAGATTTATTATGTTTGGACATGACATTTCGGTAGGTAATAAAACTATCGACTTATTTACGAGTAAAACTTTGTCAACAGAAATCTACTAAGTAAATAATAAGTAGCCAGTGAAAATTTTGTAGATACTATGGTTAGTAATTTGAATTAGTGTTTAGAAATTAGTATAGTGTAGATTGTAGATAAATTGTCTGGAAATTTAAGATTCCAGAAAAACTCTACTTGTAACAAGTTTCTCCTTTGTCTGCTATGTTCATTAAGAATATGTTAACAAAATTCATTTAGGTATTATATACACAAAAAAATAATAACTAAGGTTAATGATAGTGACTTACAACATACGACCATTGAATACACTGGTATAATGTATCCTCCAAGATGGAAAAAACCCATAATAACTATATTCAGACAAAAAGTACACATCGTTTTTGCTAATAGTTACAAAAATTTGATATGGCATCAAACATCGTCATTTTGCCGATAATTTAGAATTTTAGGTCATTTATGATAACCTGTCCGAGTTAACAAAATGTGGGCGTACAAAGACTTCTGCAGGTTTGGATGGCTCTTATCATTGCACTGCGTATGTCTGTTAATGTATTTGATAAATAATGACTTCATTTTAGCTTTTTATAAACGTGAGTTAATAACTAGAATCAAAATTAGTTTGAAATATTATTTTAAAATGATGTAACAAGTGAAAAAAATGTAACAGTCAAAAACGAATGTTGTAAAAGTAAAAACAAAATGTGGTTTTGTCTAAAACTTAGGCTACCTATATTTAAGAACTTTCCAATACAAATCAACTCAATCGATTGACCTAAAAAGTTGTATATTCTGAGAACGAAATTAAAATTATGAAAAAAGTTCTAAAATTCTGAAAAATCTAATTCTGAAAACAAATCTGAGAAGAAAAATAATTACATTTTACTAATTTCTACGTTTTAGTGAACTTAACACACTGTTAATGGGACTATTTTGATTACGTGGTTCGGTGGTTACCTAGTGACCAATTATTGATGTCAAGACAGACATGGCGTTATATTATTATTGACAGTTAGAATAGAGAGATGCACAATGAATACTTGTTCTATTATTATCCCCTTCTGAAATATCTTTCACATAAAGTCTACATTATTGTAGCGTTCAATAGGTCCTATATGAACTCAGCTCCGAGTGGCTTATAAATAAATCGAAACCGAACAATGGTTCCTCGTTTCGTCCAATTACCCTATTACTGAGTTATTTCGATGTCCAGCCTTCGACTGGCCGCTGTGACATAAATCTTCGTTACGGTAATGATGTCATACCCACTCAATTTTGATAAAAAATCTAGAAATTATATTTATAATATTATATGTTTAATTTATATTTCACTCGGTACCTACACATTTAATGTGTGGTATTAAATCCACAAAATTAAATCTTGAGCCAGACCTAGAGCTTCGCTAAAGAAAGTTCCTTTTTGTTGAAACACTTACTTAATGCAGTGCTATTATTTATTTATCCAAACGTACCTTCGGCAAATAATTAAATTACACAGGAAATTATGTAAAATTGCAATTCGCCTAAATAACATACGAAAACTAAAAAAATTTCCATGAACTACACTAATTTAAAGCATTCAAAAAAAACAATAATAATTACACATCAAACTCTGTAACAGTTGATTAAAGCATTAAATTGACAAATTGTTTTGCACATTTACAAACATAAACAAGTTACAAAAAAAGAAACTTAATCGCACACACTTTTCCCCTATAGATAAACTGAATGTCTATAATAATAAGTGAAAAAAAAAATTAACTCCACCGGTCGAATAGGGCCTACACCACACACCATATGACTAGCCCCTTTGCTCTCTTTATGCCCTTTCATTGCCCATGAGTAGACCGCTATCGCTATTCAGCTCTATCAAGGCTTTATTGGACACTAAAGCTCCATGCGAGAACACTAAAAATATTTAATGCCTTTCTTAGCCTGTTATGAGAGTATTTACGGCTTTTGGGAGTCTCCTTGAATAATATATTTGTAGTTAAGTGATTGAAATTTCGTGTTAGCATTTGTTTATTAACAAAATAATACAGCTATGTATTTTTAATGTGCTACTATTGCTGTAGTGTATAATCTACCGGTACGATTATAATTTTGTTTTCTTAAATGATATGTAAATGTATCTACCAGGAATATTATTAAAAGATAATTAGTAAAATTTTGTAATAATCGTTAATAGAATTTCAACAAAATAATTGTGCTTCAGTAAAAATGGCAAGTATTTATGTTTATAATACATAAATAGAAAACATTCAATGCTAATGATTTGGAAAACTATTTAACGAAGTTTCAATAGTTAGATTGCCCAATGACCGCCTTTAGTGGAACTTTGCCTTTTACCACGACTCCTTAGGAAGAATGTCAAGGGGCCAAAGACGCTTGAAACTTTGAATTTTAATTAGGTATAGAGTTGCGAAATTTATTCAAGTAAAAAGAAATAAAACATGTCTAACGTTAAGGCTTTTTATTAGTTAATTACTTAAAAAGTTAATTCCATTATGAAGGATCCTTTTAACTCCAAGAATATCTAAAGAAAATACCTTTGTAAACATTAAGCTTAAAAACCGTATTTACTTGAGATAACGAGGAGAGATAACTTCTAAAAATAAAACCACATTAATTTGTATTTGATCCCTTATCACTTTAGTGACTGGTTTTTTCGTAAAATTGTATAGTTACTTTATTCTATATTCGGATTTAAAATAAAAATACATATTAAAGTTATTAAATGGGATTGTTAAACGCAAATCACACAAAACTTGTTCTTACTTTCAAATACATTTTTGACTCTTAATTTCTGTACTTAGTATGAGTTGTGATAGTTTTCGATAACGTATAATCAATTGCTAGGTATTCATTGGCGAATTTTGCCTCTTGCGAAATTTTCATTACAGACGCTGCCAGTCAATAGGTATATAAAAGAATAAAAAACGTAACATAGCCTGTACATATCCCACTACTGGGCATAATCCACCACGCTGCTCCACTGCGGATTGGTGTATATACATGTGTCAGAATTTCTTCCGGCACATGCAGGTTTCCTCACGATGTTTTCCTTCACCGCCGAGCT